>PITA01014064.1:0-54941 GCA_004023965.1 Spilogale gracilis | reverse complement strand
TTAAAAAAAAAAAAAAAAAAAAAAAGAAAGGAGCCTGCCTTTATCTTTTAAGTCTGATACAAAAGACTGAGCAACTGGCTCACTGTGTCCTATAAATACATTTCACTGACACTTTGTAGTGTATATTCAAACAGGAAGTGGAGAACCAGGAACTGAAAAAAGAGTCACCCTAAATCTGCTGTTCAGAGATTAATACCAACAAAAAGGACCATGACAGTTCTTTACTTTTTCTTTGAATTGCAATCTTTTATGTTCTGGCCACATAGAGAAGGGAAAAGAAATTTCAGGCCTTATGGGGACTTTTCCAATGAAAAGTTTTTAGAGGACTCTGGTGCAGAGCAGCTTAATGAGGTGAAAGAAGATTTAGGCCATCTCTGAAGACCAGAATGTGGCAATGATTTAGAGGTTGGGAATCTTTTGAAGAAATTTCCCTAAGAGACCTCAAGGCTGATACTGTCCCATTCCTGCAGGACTATCAGTCTCTAAGTGGACCAACCAGGTTGATGCTTCTGTTTTGGATCTCTAGGTCTGCTAGTAAATGGACTACCCTGTGTGTCCTTTAGAGTGTAAGGAACTTTATGAAAATGATAGTTCAATTTAAATTTGACAAATAAGAATAGTCAAAAGATATGTCAGTATACTTGCAAACTTTTTATATGTATTTATAACATGAGTGTCTAATGTGTACATTTATAACATGAGTGTCTAATGTGTACATGATATCAGGATAGAACTAGAAGCAACAAGTAGTGGCTACTCCAGTTGACCTTTTTTTCTCCTAAATATCATTTTCATCCATCCCACCTATTCATTTATATAACTACTGTTTCAGTTCAGTCCAGGGGTCAGCAAACCTTTTCTGTAAAGGGCTGGATACAACTATTTTAGGTTTGTAGGCCATATGGTGTCTGTTGCAATTATTTAACTTGCTGTATAGCATGGATGCAACTATAGACAACATGTGAACAAATTGATGTGGCTGTATTCCAATAGAATTATTCTTGTAAATAGAGGTGTTAGGCTGTTTTAGGCCTGAGGGCTATAGTTTGCTGACTCCTGGTTTAGACCATTAGCCTCCCTCATCTGGGTTGTTATAATGATTTCTCTTCCTTATGATCAGTTCCTTTCAGTTCCATAAACATTTATTGTTCTAGGCACTTAAGGTTTCTATTCTTGAAGAGCTGATAGGCCAGAGGAAACACAGATGAGAAAGCTCATAAAGTTAATATAATGAGGTAGGGTTGCTCTCTGCATTGCTGCCAGAGTAGGTTTTATACAGGAGATGATCATTTCTCTTTTCTGCAAAAATACATTTAGTGGTATCTTATAAAATCATGAGTCCTTGATGAGGCAGGTAGGTCTTTCATTATCTGGTTATCTGACCTATAACCCTCTTCCTAGACCATCTTTGTCACTTTATACTTTTACATCTTAAGTTTAACTACAATAAATCTTACTAATAGGTATGGCAATGATACATACCATTATCCTCTTTTATACTCTGGGCCTTTGCATATTCTGTCCTGGAACGATCTCCTTTTAGTCCCTCACATCCAACAAGAGGAAGACTTTTTTATCCACGCCACCCAAGGATTGTAATGGCCTGCCTTTTTTTTAGGTGGAGAAGGGGTATGATGATGAGTTCTTTCTTACTGAAAGTATCCACGCATGAGTTGGCTAATACTTGGCAGATGTATCAGATGTTATTGGAGCTTTGCTCAGATTCCCTTTTGCAGGATTTGTATTCATATTCTGGCTACTATAGGTATTGGCTGTTTACAGCCTATATCTGCATCCTTTTTCTGAGGATTTCCAGAGGGATTCACCTTGCCTGGAGATGCCAGAAAATATTCTTCCTTTCTACATATTCCCCCATTCCCCAGCTTACAGCCAGTGACTAACTGATATGAGGGAGCCTTGCCTCTGGGTGGAACAAACTCTGTGGTATGATTCCTGTACCAGGGCTCCCCAGGGGTGATCAGTCTAAGACTAGAATTCTGAAACTACATATATATTAATTAAGACTAATTAAGTTCTCTTATTAGTCTGTATGATTTTGAATATGAAAGGAAACCACACTCCAATCCTCTCTTTATCACTGATTGTGTTACCTTAGGCAAAATTTGTGTTTAAATCTCAATTTCCTCATCATAAAATTGGGATAATGATAGTATCTACCTATGATTTCATTTAGTTGTGGAGCATAAGTAGTAATATGGAGGTAGTAGGAGAAGGAAAGGAAATGGGAATGGGGGAAATCAGGGAGGAAGATGAAACATGAGAGACTTTGTACTCAGAAACAGAGGGCCTTGAAAGGGAGGAGTTGGGGGATGGGTGAGCCGGGTGGTAGGTATTGAGGGCATGTATTGCATAGAGCACTGGATGTGGGGCATAAACAATGAAACTTGGAACACTGAAAAAATTAAATAATGTAATAAAAAAATACTTGTTAAATAAAGGAAAGGAGGAAGGAGGGAAAAAATAATGGTATCTACCTTAAAGAGTTATTTAAATTAAAAGAGATAATATAAAATTTTAGCTCAATGTCTGGCATATAAAATATGCTAAGTAACATTAGATAGTTTTATTTTCTTTATCATCAACATTATTACATTTTACCAACAGAGAAAATATGAAGGCAGTGCTTTTACGTATTTTAATGCAATAAATAATGTTCCATAGTAGAGTAATTGGGGACCATGAAAAATCCATATGCTTGAACATATTTGATTTCTCCACTGAGAATCGCTTTGTGTACTTTTAGCCTAGCATATAGCTGATGTCTATTAAATATTTATTGATGAATATAGACATACTGTATTAAAAGGAGATTTGAATTTTGGGTGGCCAATAAATAAGTCTTATAAGATTAAATAAATAATAACTGAATTTAAGATGTTAGAGATTTCCATGATTTGTATAAAGAGTAATCCATTCCAATATTTCTATTCTAGTTATGTTAAACATGTGTGACCCATAAGTCATAGATTCTGCCATTGTCTAGATCACATTTCCCTCGAATGCCCATATAACAGTCTGATGCTCAAACCCACTTGAAATCAGAAGTCCTGTCATTTTACCAGATTCCAAACTGCAGTGATTTCTTGGAATCTTTGAGGAACTTGTTCACATGTTGCACAAAACTGTTCTGGATATTGTTTGTGACTTCATCCAGTTACCTGTGAGCTGTTGCTCCAGGTTTTTGCAAATTACTTACTGGCATCTTGAGAATGGCTCTTCCCCTCAACTGCTGTGTTCAGCTCAAGTTTTTGAAGCTTTAGGAATGACAGAAAAGAATGAACTATTGTGGTAGATTATATTTTCCTAAGAAGGCACACTATCCCCAAAGATGTCTACATCATCTCACATGCTCTTCTTACAAAGTGGTTGTATTGTTTTTACCAGAAATTTAGCAGTTTAAACAACACTAATGTATTCTCTCCATTTCTGTTGATCAAAGGTCCAGGATCAGGCATGGCTTACCTGGGTTTTCTGCTTGAAAGTCTCAATAAGTTACAGTCAAGGTGTTAATTGGGCTGCATGCTCATCTGGAGGTTTTTCCACAAGTGAAAGGGATCCAATTCCCGACTTATTCAGGTGTTTTCACAGTGCCTTATAACTGTAGCATGGAGACCTTCAGCTCCCACCAGGTGACTGTAGTTATTTGTCTTGTAGACCTACCCATAGGCAGTTTACATCATAGCAATTCGTTTCTTCAAGGCCAGCAGGATAATCTCTTTCCACCTTGCCAAGATCAAGTTCCATGTAGCATAATGTAATCCTGGGAATTAGATCCAATCACCTTTGCTAGAAAACGTATTAGTCTGCTCAAGTTGTCATAACAAAATATCATAGACTGGGTGGCTTAGATAGCAGATACTTATTTTTATCAAATTTCTAGAGTCTGGGAGTCCAAGATCAGGGTGCCTGCATGGTCATGTTTGGTAAAGACTCTCTTCCTGGCTGTGTCCTCACATGGCAGAGAAAGAATAAGTTCGTCATGTCTCCCCCCTCCTCTCCCACCTCCCCCATCTCTTCTTATAAGGATACTAATCTCATCATAAGGGGCCCACCTTAGTACCTAATTACTTCCCAAATGCCCATCTTCAAACACCCACATTTCAAGTTAAGGGCTTCAACATAGGAATTTGGGGGAGGGGCCAGAAACATTTTTCCACAACATATTTCAGCAGTACTTTCTACGGAGCAACATAATACCACCTTTGCTTATACCATAATCTAATCAAAGGAGTAACATCCTACCACTTTTGCTGTATCCTGTTTGTTAGTAGGAGTCACCAGGTTTGCAGTCAAGGGAAGGGAATCATACAAGCACATGTCTCATTGGGGCTACCTTAGAGTGTGTCCAATATGATGATAATGGAACATTCTTACTTCAAGAAGTGAGGTCGATTATGTTTCTTCCTTTTGAATATGAATCCTCTTTTTTGTGACTTGCTTTTATCACATTGGAACATAGTAAAAGTGATACTATGTGACTTCTGAAGTTAAGTCATATAGGATGATTGCCCTCTCTCTGTCCCACCCCATCTTTAACTCTCAGGATATGTGCTTTCACAGAGACTTAATGAAGAAGAGACCCATTTGAAGAAGAGAGGCTACTAGTCAGTAGTAGTTGTCAAATGCCTGACATGTAAGTGTGCCAGGCTTTAAATGATTTTAGTTTCCTGGACTTGAGTCTTCTATCTGAGACCAAAGACATCATAAAGCATAGACAAGTCATCTGTACTGTGACCTACATGAATTCCCTGTTGTATAAAAGCATTAACAAAATAAATGGTTGTTTCTTGCTGCTTGATATGGAATGATTTGTGGTAATAGTAACTGGAATAACAATGAAGAAAAATAATTAAAAACTAGCTAATCTATAATAATATATGTGATATATCAGACTCATATACCAAGACTTTCCATTAGAAGACTCTTGGCTGCTTATTTGTCTCCTTAGTTTCTGGCTTTCTACCATGTTATAGAGACCGTTAGAATCCCTTGAAGAGTTCCTGATACTTCTTGAAGTTCAGGCCCAAATTTTCAGGCTCTCAAAAGACAAAACAACATTGTGAAGAAGATATATATTCTGGATATCTGTAGTATCACCAGCAATGAATACATAGGCTACAGACATTTCATGAAGAGCACTTAAACACCTTACTATCTCACACCTTTCCATGCCCTTATGGATTCTTTCCTTATTTTTGCCTAGCCAAATTATGTGTTGTCTTATCCTAAAACAAAGACCCAATCTTCTCTTAGCGGTAAATTAAATCTTTAATATCTAGGGAATGAGAAAAACTATTGCTTTAAAGATGGCATTTTTTTCTCTTGTCTCAATATTTGAAAGTTAAAGCTCAAACTGTAGACCTGATCATTTAATTTCTATTATATTCAAGAGGATGGATTTGGAAGATTTCAATAAATAATTTCCTTTTCATATAAAGAAAGTAGACTTTCTTTTTTTCCTATCAAATCCTGGTAATGGGAAGAAGTAAGACATGTTCAGAAAACTTATTCTATATTAAGAAAATAAATTTCAGAAACTTCTGAATGTAATATTACCTCCAAATTAAGAGGAAGTTATGTCTCCTGTAATAAGAATGATGAAATTCAGCAAACAGTCCATAATCTTCAATTAAATTACTCCTGAAAAACATTTGCTATTGGAAAAGCTTTAAATATAAAATGTAGTTTCCTGGGAATTTTTCTTTGTGTTTTTTTTAGTCGTGGGTTGTCACCACATCATGTGTCTCTGAGACCATATTTCTTGAGTAATTTCTGAAACCACAGAATGTATTGCTTAAATTGTGTGTTCTTGTTTATTGTACTCTCAAAAACAGGAATGCAGGGGTAGCTGGAAGGAAAAAGAAAAACAACCCATGTATCTTTTATTAAGGTAGTGGGCCATCTCTTTTTGGCAACAATAATGTTATCTGGGCAGTGAGAAAGATGATGTGGTACACACACACACACAATGGAATATTATTCAGTCATCAAAAAGAATGAAATCTTGCCATTTGCAATGACGTGGATGAAACTAGTCTATTATGCTAAGTGAAATGAGTCAGTCAAAGACAAATACCATATGATTTCATATGCGTGGAATTTAAGAACAAAAAACAGATGTATATATGGGAAGGGGGAAAAGAAAAAAAGGAGAGAGGAAATCAAGCCATAAGTGACTCTTAACAATAGAGAATAAACTGAGAGTTGATAGAGGGAGGTGGAGAGTCAACAGGCTAGAAGAGGGCACTTGAGTGTTGTAGGTAAATGATGAGTCCCTGAATTCTCCAGAAACCAATATTGCACTGTATGTTAACTAACAAAATTTAAATTAAAAAAGAAAAGAAATGGGTTTGATAAATATCCTATGTGACACTTGTGCCTACCCAGATTTGCTCAAGGAACTAATGCTCCGAGCTTGAGAACCTTTGCAAGGCTCATTAATATACATTTGTTGGTGGGATGCCCAGTGACTTCATGATGCCCCTAGAGGATTTACATATTATGGAGGTAAGGGGATGTCCTCAAGGAATTACAGCTTTGTCCTGTTCTTCGATATTGGCTTCCCCAGAGGGTCAGAGCTGAAGAGGACTTTTCTATGCTTGCCATCCTCTTTTGCTTTTGTGGAGTGTGAAACATTTTGATTATGTAGCAATCTTCTTTCCAAGAGACTTCTGCATTTGCTTATTAGGAAAACTACAACCTTCTTCTGAGTATTATTAGCCCTATCATTTATCAAAAAAAAAAAAAAAAGATTCTGACCAGTCCATATACAGTAGTCCTTACAGTAAGGGTGGAGTTGTGACTTGCATCACAATAAAGAATAGCACTGAGTGTGCTTGCTGCAGATGATGTCTCACAAAGAATCCATACTTTTTAATCTTTACTTTCCATTTTATCAATCCATCTGTAAATTTTACCTATAGAGCATTTTTACCAGTGGAGTACAGTGGTGGCAGTGATGGTCCAGGAGGATAGCATCCTTTCCATTTTTTAATGCACTAATCTGAAGATTGTTGAGAAACAAATTTGAGATTTTTGCAAATTCAGAAGCTGTTTTAACAGATTAACCAAAATTGGTCTTTTTTGTTATTAAGAAGAAAATCTCACTCATTTTGATCACTTGGAAATAAACTTTATCCTTTGTTGGAGAAAAGTCTGGTGTAATTCCAGGATTTTATTTTTCCTGCTTTCCTCCTTTCCCTGTGGTCATTTTTTACTCAAACTTCAATATGCCATGTATAGTTATCCCTTCATTTATACCTTCTCTCATTTCTCTAGAGGGTTAGTTGCTTCTTAAATTCTTATGTATGCTGTTTGGAGGGACCAATGTCCATTATAGTGCTTATTATGTTTTTCTCAATAAATTTGAACCTAAATGTCAAGGACTATGTCTTTTTCCCACATCTCTATGGCTAGCACCTTGCATAATGACAAGTGCTTTTTTTTTTTTAATTTTTTAAAATATTTTATTTATTTATTTGACAGAGAGAAACACAGCCAGAGAGGGAAAGCAGGCAGACGGAGCGAGAGAGGGAGAAGCAGGCTTCCTGCCGAGCAGGGAGCCCCAAAGGGGGCTCGATCCTGGGTCTCTGGGATCATGACCTGAGCCGAAGGCAGTCGCTTAACCAACTGAGCCACCCAGGCGCCCAACAAGTGCTTTTTAAATGTTTCTTAGATGAAAAAAGTCTTAAAGTCTTTGAGTGTAAGAGACTCTGACAGATTATTACCCCCGACACAAAAGTTTCTCCTATAACTTCTATCGCTTTGTAGTGGATTTCCATACCCAAGTATGATTCAATTTTTTCTCAATATGGTTAGAATTTTTTTACTGTGTACATTGTTGTTTTCTTATCTATATATAGTTAACTGGCAGCACAATTAATATTAAATCAAAATTAGTAATTAGGGGGACCTCTGGATGGCGCAGTTAGTTGAGCGTCTGCCTTCTGCTCAGGTCATGATCTCAGGGTCCTGGGATTGAGTACCACATCAGGCTCCCTGCTCAGTGGGGCCACTGCTTCTCCTTCTCCCTCTGCCCCTCCCTCTGCTTGTCTGTTATCTCTCTCTATCAAATAAACAAATAAATAGGAGATAAATGAAATAAAAAATTAAAACTAAATTAAAAAATTAAAAAGTAAATAAAAAATTAGTAATTTGAATGATGTTCACTAACGATGTTCAATGATCCCGTTTCTACCCTGCCTTTATTTTTGTTCTGGATGAACCTTGTATTTTTCATATAAATACTGTAAATGCTGTGAAATCCATCTAGAAGAGGGCACTGGAAGAGAGGGCAGGTACTCCTATATTTCTTGACCTAAAAGGTAAGGACTAGGCTAAGGTTGAAAGTTTTCTTTGGACATTGCATATATTATCATCAGCAATCCAGTCATAGGTGATTATCTCTTCAAGAAATAATGCAGCATATTGTGTTAGCTAGCAACTAATCATTAAACTTTGTAGACAACTCTTTGGTAATCAGATGTTTAAAATAATTTAGGTCTATGTAAAAGATATCAGACATTTATCATCTCTTATTCACTCTGCTTCTCTAAATGCTGATCTAAAATACAAAGTAAGCCAATTTTTAAAAAAGGATTGATGAGATTTAGGGTAAATCTATTGCTATATTTTCTATTTCTCTATGAAAAGAATGCTATTTTCATAAGAATCCACTTTAATTTTTGTTTTGATTTAAACTACCATAATTCTTCCCTGTTCATGATTTCTTTTTCTTAGGTTTTACATTCCATGTCTTAGTGGTTTTCTATAACATTTTTATCTGTATTATACACTTGATATTTATATTGTGACTAAATCAATAAACAATGATTGTCCAAATTTTATTGAAGGTTTACTTTACATATATAGACCTCCTCAATTAGACAGTAAACTCCTTTTGAGAATAGGGATACAAATTCTATATATGTTCTCAGCAGTGCTTAATATAATGTCTGTGCAAAGCAAAAATTCAATATTGATTTATTTTGATTGATTTATTCACTTACCTTCTGAACAGTGTTTTTAAGTCAGCTATACTATCTTAAATG
The DNA here is from genome assembly GCA_004023965.1 of Spilogale gracilis. Lineage (NCBI taxonomy): Eukaryota > Metazoa > Chordata > Mammalia > Carnivora > Mephitidae > Spilogale > Spilogale gracilis. The sequence goes on along the minus strand of PITA01014064.1, from coordinate 45,870 downwards.
TTACTCTTTATTTCTTTTTGTAAAGAATCACTTAAGATTGATTTTTTTTTTTCTGCTAGAACATACAATGTGATTGTATATGGAAATGGGACCATGTGATGGTTAGAGTACAGTCTCTGGAGTTTAGCTACTTGGGTTTGAATTCTAACCCTACTATTTGCCAGCTGTGCAAATACTTCGCTGAACAAATTACTTACTTCTTGGTTCCTTAGTTTTCTCATCTATAAAGTGTGGCTAGTAATAGCCCCTCCTCATGGAATTGTGAGGACTATATGAGTTAAAATATATATGACATACTCAGAAAAAGTCTTGATAATAGAAATAAGTCTGATGTAAGCTATGTCTATATTTATATATGAAAAGAGTTCTGCAGTTCCATAGGATTATAGAACATTGGGATTGAAAGGAACTTTTGAAACCAGAGTGGAAAGAAAATGATACTATGGCCAGAAGACCTGGCTTGAGTTCTAGTTTGAAATTTCTGAAGTGATATCATTTATGAAACAAACAGGCTAATAACATCCTAATTGATTTTAAGAGTTTTTTTGAGGATTAGGGAGAAAAATATACTCAGGATGACATTTTAAATGGTTAAAAAACTGTTGTTAACATGTTGGTTATTATTACTACTTAAATGAGGAAACTATAGCCTTGGACAAGTTACTTATTCTTTCAACACTTGTTTCATATCTGTAAAGTATGGATAATGGAACCCAGGTCATATGATTTTAAGAATTAAATGAGTTCATGCATGTTAAATGAGGAGCAAAGTGACTCTAGATAATATGTTGATAATAACAGTTATCTATTATCTTTATACTCATCCAATAAATATTTGTGATCCATAAAAATAAATACATCTTTAAAAAAAATTGTCAAAGAAATTCTCAGCTTAATTTTCCTGTATTGACGTACTTCTTCTAATTCCTTATATTTGCCCTGAGACTTAATATACATTATGTGTTTTTTGTCTTATGTGTGCTTTCCTAGTGATTCTATGTAAATGAAAACAGCAAAAGAAAAAAAATCTCTGTATAGACAAAAGCATATAAAATATAGGGTAAGCATATTGTCATACTCGGGTTTTTATTTTATTTTTTTCCACTAAAGGGAGTATCTTTCAGTTTTTTCATGGTAATTTGCTTTTACAGGGAAGAACTGTGTAGCATGTAAGCACTTAAGGCAATTGTTTTTTTCTTTTTTGACTTTAAACTTATTTTATTTTTTCAGTGTTCCAATATTTATTGCCCATGCCCCATACCCAGTGCTCCATGCAATAGGTGCCCTCAGTACCCACCACCAGGCTCTCCCAACTCCCACCCTCTCTCTCCAAGTCCCTCAGTTTATTTCTCTCGTGTTTCATTTCTCTCCCTGAATTACCCTACTTCCCATTTACTTTCCTTCTCCTACTGTCTTCTATATTACCCCTTACACAACACAAGTAAGTGAAACCATGTGATACTTGACTTTTTCTACTTGGCTTATTTCACTCAGCATAATCTCTTCCAATCCAGTCCATGTTGCTACAAAAGTTGGATATTCATCCTTTCTGATGGAGGCATAGTATTCCATTGTATATATGTACCACATCTTCTTGATCCATTCATCTGTTGATGGGCACCTTGGCTTTCTCCACAGTTTGGCAATTGTGGCCATTGCTGCTATGAACATTGGGGTACATATGGCCCTTCTTTTCACTACATCTGTACCTTTGGGGTAAATGCCCAGTAGTGCAATTATAGGGTCATAGGGTAGTTCTATTTTTAATTTTTTAAGGAATCTCCACACTGTTTTCCAAAGCGGCTGCACCAACTTACATTCCCACCAACAGTGTAAGAGAGTTCCCCTTTCTCCGCAGCCTCTCCAACACTTGTTGTTTCCAGACTTGTTAATTTTGGCCGTTCTGATTGATGTAAGGTGGTATCTCAGTGTGGTTTTGATTTGAATTTCCCTGGTAGCTATTGATGATGAACATTTTTTCATGTGTCTGTTAGCCATTTGTATATCTTCTATGGAGAAGTGCCTCTTCGTGTCTCTTGCCCATTTTTTGGTGTTCATCTTCTTTTTGGGTGTTGAGTTTGAGTAGTTTTTTATAGATCTTGGATACCAGACCTTTGTCTGTAGTGTCATTTACAAATATCCTCTTCCATTCTGTGGGTTGCCTCTTTGTATTGTTGATTATTTCCTTTGCTGTACAGAAGCTTTTTATTTTGATGAAGTCCCAGAAGTTCATTTTCACTTTTGTCTCCTTTGCCTTTGGAGACATGTCTTGAAAGAAGTTGCTGTGGCCGATGTCAAAGAGGTTACTGCCGATGTTCTTTTCCAGGATTTTGATGGATTCCTGCCTCACGCTAAGGTCTTTCATCCATTTTGAGTTTGCCTTTGTGTGTGGTGTAAGAGAATGGTCTAGTTTCATTCTTCTGTATGTAGCTGTCCAATTTTACCAGCACCATTTATTGAAGAGACTGTCTTATTTCCACTGGATATTTTTTCCTGCTTTGTCAAAGATGATTTGGCCATAGATTTGTGGGTCTATATCTGGACTCTCTACTCTGTTCCATTGATCTGTTTCTCTGATTTTGTGCCAGGACCATGCTAACTTGGTGATCACAGCTTTGTAATAAAGCCTGAAGTCAGGTAACGAGATACCCCCAGCTTTGTTTTTCTTCTTCAGCAATTCCTTAGCAATTCGGGGTTTTTTTGGTTTCATATAAATTTTAGGATTGTTTGTTCCAACACTTTGAAGAATGTTGGTGGAATTTTGATCGGAATGGCATTGAAAGTATAGATTGTTCTGGGCATTATAGACATTTTAACAATGTTTATTCTTCCGATCCATGAGCATGGAACACTCTTCTATCTTTTTGTGTCTTCTTCAGTTTCTTTCATGAGTGTACTGTAGTTCCTCGAGTACAGATCCTTGACTTCTTTGGTTAGGTTTATTCCTAAGTATCTTATGGTTTTTGATGCTATAGTAAACGGAATCGATTCTCTGAAATCCCTTTCTATATTTTCATTGTTAGTGTATAAGAATGCAACTGTTTTCTGTGCATTGATTTTGTATCCTGCCATATTACCAAATTGTTATATGAGTTCTAGTAGTTTGGGGGTACTCTTTTGGGTTTTCCACATAGAGTGTCATGTCATCTGCAAAGAGAGAGAGTTTGACTTCTTCTTTGCCAAGCTGAATACCTTTTATTTCTTTATGTTGTCTGATTGCTGTTGCTAGGACTTCTAACACTGTGTTGAATAGTAGTGGTGAGAGTGGGCATCCTTGTCTTGTTCCGGATCTCAGAGGGAAGGCTGCCAGTTTTTCCCCATTGCGAATGATATTCGCTGTGTGTTTTTTGTAGATAGATTTAATGAGGTTGAGAAATGTTCCCTCTATCCTTATACTTTGAAGAGTTTTGATCAGGAACGGATGTTATATTTTGTCAAATGCCTTTTCTGCATCAATTGAGAGTACCATGTGATTCTTCTCTCTTCTCTTATTGATTTGTTCTGTCATGTTGATTGATTTGTGAGTGTTGGACCATGCTTGCATCCCTGGGATAAATCCCACCTGGTCATGGTGGATAATCTTTTTAATGTATTGTTGGATCCTGTTAGCAAGGATCTTGTTGAGAATCTTGGTATCCATATTCATCAGAGATATTGGTCTGAAGTTCTCCTTTTTGATAGGGTCTTTGTCTGGTTTGGGGATTAGAATAATGCTGGCTTCATAGAAAGAGTCTGGAAGTTTTCCTTCTGTTTCTATTTTTTGAAAGAGCTTCAGGAGAATAGGTGTTATTTCTTCTTTGAATGTTTGGTAGAATTCCCCAGGGAATGCGTCTGGTCCTGGACTCTTGTTTTTGGGCAGGTTTTGATTGCTGCTTTAATCTTGTTACTAGATATAGGTCTATTCAAATTGTCAATGGCTTCCTGTTTCAGTCTTGGGAGTTTATAGGTTTCTAGGAATGTATCCATATCTTCTAGGTTGTTAAACTTATTGGCATATAATTGTTGATAGTGATTTCTGATGAATGTTTCTATTTCCTCAGTGTTAGTCATGATGTCTCCCCTTTTATTCATAATTTTATTGATTTGAGTCTTCTCCCTTTTCTTTTGGATTAGTTTGGCCAATGATTTATTAATCTTACTGATTCCTTCAAAGAACCAGCTTCTAGTTTCATTGGTGTGTTCTACTGTATCTCTAGTTTCTGATTCATTCATCTCTGCTCTAATCCTAATTATTTCCTGTCTTGGGGGGGGGGTTAGTTTTTTGTTGATTTTCCAGTTCTTTAAGGTGTAATGAGAGTTGATGTGTTCGGGATTTTTCAATGTTTTTGAGTGAGGCTTGGATGGTTATGTATTTCCCCCTTAGGACTGCCTTTGATGTATCCCATAGGTTTTTGCATTGATGTATCTTCATTCTCATTGTTTTCTATAAAGTGTTTCAATTCTTCTTTGATTGCCTGGTTGATCCACAGATTCTTGAGCAGAATTGTCTTTAGCTTCCAAGTGTTTGATTTTATTCTGAACTTTTTATGGGTGGTTGAGTTCCAGTTTCACAGCATTGTGGTCAGAGAATATGCAGCGAATAATCTCAATCTTCTGGGATCGGTTGAGCCCTGATTTGTGACCTAGTATGTGGTCTATTCTGGAGAAAGTTCCATGTGCACTTGAGAAGAATGAGTATTCTGCTGTTTTAGGGTGGAATGTTCTGAATATATCTATGAGATCCATCTGGTCCAATGTGTCATTCAAGGCTTTTGTTTCTTTGTTGATTTTCTGTTTAGATGATCTGTCCATTGCTGAGAGTGGTATGTTAAGATCTCCTACAATTAATGTATTTGTATCAATATGACTCTTTATTTTGCTTAACAGTTGGCTTATGTAGTTGGCTGGCTACGCCCATGTTGGGGGCATAAATATTTACAATAGTTAGATCTTCTTGGTGTATAGACCCTTTGAGAATGATGTAGTGTCCTTCTGTTTCTCTGGCTGCAGTCTTTAGATTAAAATCCAATCTGTCTGATATTAGAATCACTACCCCGGTTTTCTTTTGGGGTCCAGTGGCATGAAAGATGGTCCTCCATCTCCTCAGTTTCGATCTGGAAATGTCTTTAGAATCAAAATGTGTCTCTTGTAAACAGCACATGGATGGGTCCTGTCATTTTATCCAGTCTGCAATCCTGTGCCTTTTTATTGGAGCATTTAGTCCATTCACATTGAGAGTGATTATTGATAGATACGTTTGTACTGACATCATGTTGCCTGTGAAGTTCATGTTTCTATAGATTACCTGTGTAAATTCCTTTCTGTGTCACTCTTGTGTTCAGTTCTCTTTTATAGAACCCCTCTTAGTTTTTCTTGTAGTGCTAGCTTGGTGGTTGCATAATCTTTTAGACTTTGGCAGTCCTGGAAGCTCTTTATTTCACCTCCATTCTGAAAGTCAGCCTTGCTGGATACATTATCCTTGGTTGCATATCTTTGTCATGTAACTTCCTGAATATGTCTTGCCAGCCCTTTCTGGCTTGCCAGGTTTCTGTGGAAAGTTCTGACATTATTGTGATGGTCCTCCCTCTATAGGTAAGGGATCGCTTCCCCCTAGCTGCCCTTAAGACATATTCTTTGGTTTTATGATTCACGAATTTCAAAATTATGTGCCTGGAGGTTTTTCTGGCATCATTGATCTTCGGGGGTGTCCTCTCTGCCTCTAGGACATGAACGTTAGTTTCATTCCTCAGATTAGCGAAATTTTCATCCATGATTTGTTCAACTATGTCTTCTAGGCTTCTCTCTCTCTCAGCTCCTTCAGGGATTCCAATAATTCTGATTTTGGAGCATTTCATGGCATCATTTATTTCCCTTATTCTGTTTTCATGGGATTTTAGCTGTTTGCTCCAAGACTTCTCTTGCTCCTCCTTCTTAATCCATCTGTCTTCTAAATCACTGCTACGATCTTCAGCTTTACTTACTCTAGCTGTTAGCATATTTAAATTAGATTGCATCTCATTAATAGCCTTTCTAACCTCCACTTTCACTTCTGTTATTATGGCTTCCATTTTGAGACTAATGTTCTTTTCCAAATTAGCCATTGCTTGGACGATTGCTGCCCTAAATTCCATTTCTGTCATATTGTTTATGTTCATTTCCAGTAATTCTGTGACCGGGGTTGCAGTCTCAGGGTTCTTCTGTTGGATGTTCCTCCTCCGAGTCATTGTTGTGAGGAGTGATTGAGGGGTTGTATTGCTAAATATATCAGCCACTATCCAGGTGAATTTGTCGCTGGAAGGTTTTGGAGCAGTCAGAATTCACCACTGAAAAGGAAGATCCTCACGAGTTTGTCTTGTTATTATTGTTGGAGGAGCCCACTTTCTAAAGATATAGGGAGATTAGAACTGGTTGTATATAGGGGTAGTATTGAATAGGGATGTAGGATTACCTTGAAGCTTATAACTATATGTATATTTAAAAGAGAAAATAAAGGAAAGAAGAGAGAAGAAAGGGAAAAAACATAAAACAAACAAACGAGAGGCAATAACAATAAGAACAGAAAACACAGATATGTGTCTGAAAAAAATTTCAAGGTAAAAAATTGTTATGGAGTGTTGTATTAAGTATCATGTTGTGATAAAAAGTGGGTTAAAAATTAAAAGAACAAAAATCGTGACAATGAATTTTTAAGTTTAACGTGGAAACTTTAAAATTAAAAATGGAAAAAAATTTAAAAAGCAAATAAGGTGAAAAATTTTATCAATAAAGTGTATAGGGGCGCCTGGGTGGCTCAGTTGGTTAAGTGACTGCCTTCGGCTCAGGTCATGATCCTGGAGACCTGGGATTGAGCCCCACATCGGGCTTTCTGCTCGGCGGGAAGCCTGCTTCTCTCTCTCTCACTCCCCCTGCTTGTGTTCCCTCTCTGGCTGTGTTTCTCTCTGTCAAATAAATAAAATTTAAAAAAAAAAGTATATAGCTTTTGGGGCAGTACCAGGAGTTTAATATATTGCCTTTCCCCCCGATGTTGGGGTTTTACAGTTTGGGTGCTGTCCTCCTGTGTTTCTGGCTTGCCTTCTGGGGGCGTGGCCTGCTGCGCTGTTTTCAGTCCCTTCTACCTGGGCTGTGTCTCTCTGCCCCCTTCCTAGTGACTGGGCTCCATGGTAACAGGTTTTCAGGGTTCAGTTCTCTGGGGGTGGGTTATTCTTAATGGCCTTTTGTAGCTGTTGAGGAAGTCAGGTTGGAGCAAGATGTCCGTTCTCAGACCTCCTTCCCAGAGAGAGCCCCTAATTAGCAACCCTCTGGACAATGGAGGGGCCCCACAGTCTCTTCCTGTATCCTCTCCCTTGGCCGCCTGTCACAGCCAGTCAGGCACGGACGCTGGTTTGATTCCTGTCCAAAGCCCCTGCTGTACTTTCGCTCCTGTGCCACGAAAACCGCAACTGGTTTTGGGTTGTGTGACCTTGTCTGTGCCCAGGGGTTCTGTGGTGACCCCCACGCAGGAGGGACTGAGGTCCCATGGCTCCACATGTCCCATGCAAGTCTGCAAAATCCCCTTCCCTGGGGGGGTGGTCCGTGCCTGGCCCATGGGGTGGAGAGAAGCGGCTGAGAAAAGCAGCGGAGGAAAGAAAACAAAAATAGGGAAAAAAGTGATGGAGAAAAACAGACTCCACATTGTGGGCTCTGCCGCGCCCGGCTCTGCCACGTTCCCTCAGGCAGCACAGGGCCACACTTTCTCTCTGCGATCTATATCCCCGTTTCCCCGGCTGCCCCTCAGGCACTCTGTTTCTGTTTGCTTTGAATCAGACCGTAATCTGCTGTTGTTCCCTGAACACAGAGCACTTTCGTGCTGGGGTATTGCCTTCCAATGGGTCACCTCTGTGGGCTTCCTCCCCCATGCCCCTTGTCTTTGGATATCTCTCCGATCACTCTCCCTCCACTCTACCTCTTTGCCGATACTCTTTGTCCCTCGTAGTGATCCAGAAGTAGTGTGATATATTACATTTCAGGCTGACTTCATTGGTGCTCACAGTGTTCCTGTAGTGTTTTTTGCAGTAATTGAGCTCACTTCAGGGGACTGCCCGAAATGCGGTCACCTGGCCTTCCGTCATCTTCCAATCTTCTGGCAATTGTGTTTTTAGTTCAAGATGGTTTCCTGTTTTATAATCAAATATACCTTTACAGGGACTGGTCTTGCTTTAATAATCTAAAATTTTATTTTATTTTTTGATTTTGTAAATTTAAATTAATTAATATATAATGTGTTATTTGTTTCAGGGATACAGGTCTGTGATTCATCAGTCTTATATAATACCCAGCGTTCAGTACAACACGTACTCTCCCCAGTGTCCATCACCCAGTTACCACATCTATGCATCCCCCTTCCCTCCAGCAACCCTCAGTTTGTTTCCTATGATTAACAGTCTTAACATTTTGTCTCCCTCTCTGGTTTTGTCTTGTTTGATTTTTTCCTCTCTTCACTTATGATTCTCTGCCTTGTTTCTTAAATTCCACATATGAGTGAGATCATATGATAATTGTCTTTCTTTAATAATGTAAATTTTAAACCAATAATTTTGAGGTGCTAGGAGGTACTGGTTATGAGAGATTTCTTTATGACTAGCATGAGAGTTTGCTTTATATTTTTAATAAGAACAATAGGGCTAATTCTTCTTGAAAAGGTCTAATTTAAGGCTGTTCTTTCACTTGCCCTCACAACATTGAATCATTCTTACTCTCAACACTGGAAGAATTTAGCAGAACTCATGATTAGCTTACAAGTCACAGAAACTGAATACAGAAGTTGTCTGCTTTAAACATTACCTTGGTAGAATTATTTACAGGTAATTTAGCAGTCCGGTGTTCTTTGATTAATCTTTGTATTCTTGGTATAATGTGAGTGTCTAGTACCTATGAAATTCCCCGATAAATATTTGATGAAGACTAACAGTGACTTATATTACGCCAGATATTATGCTAAGTATTTTATATGCATAATATTTTTATATTTATTTGATGAAGTAGACAGTTATTAACTATATTTTATAAAAGAGAAAACTAAGGTACAGAGAACTTATGGAACTTGCTCAACTTTTAAGAGCAATTGAGTGACAGAGACCCTTGGTCTTTTTTTATTCTGGAAATCAACTTTAAAAATCTACCTTTCATTAACGTATAAATGAAAGATGAGTGGATAAATGTTGCCAAGTCAAGTTTTGATAGTTGGTGATATTGTCCCACTTGATTCTGCTGAGTTGATAATCTGAATATATCTGCTCTAATTATTGATTCTTTTTGCTTTTTTTTAATTATCTCTCCTTCATTAAATTATGATTCTAGTGCAGGGACAATTAAATTATGATTCTAGTGCAGGACATTACTGTCCCTAATGTGGTTGACTTACCATAGGTGTTTGCTAAAAATTATTGACCACATAGCTAACTGACTAGAACATACTAGAAATAAGCAACAGATAAATAGCAGGTAACAGGCCTCAGTGTTCTTTATTTAAAAGGGATAACTAATCATTCCTTAACTTTCTTGGTAAAACCTAATACAATTTAAAATTTTCTTTCTTTTCTACATTATAAATGTATATTTTATTTATATACATATATAATATAGATTAAATATATATTAATTTTAAAATTAATTTACATTTCAATTTAAATTTTTTAAAAATTTAATTTAAAATTTTAAAATTAAAATTTAATTTAAATTAATTTAAAAAATTAAAATTAAATATATATAAATATAAATATATAAATGTAAATAATATGTATTCTTTTCTTTCTACATTATAAATAATGCATACTTTATTTTATTGTAATGGACAAATAAAATTATACACAATTAAAGTGTACAATGTGATAATTTGATATACTTTGTGAAATGATTACCACAACATGGTTAATTAACCCATGCAGTACCACACCATTACCTTTTGTATGTGTGTGGTGAGAACTCCTAGGATCTACTCACTTATGATAATTTCAAGTATGCATTATTATTATTAACCATAGTCATTATGCAGTACATTAGATCCCAGACTTATTCATCTTATAACTAAAGACTTGTCCAGCATTTTCCCATCTCCCCACACCTCAGCCCCTAGTAACTACCATTCTACTGTTTCTAGGAGTTAGGCTTTTTTTTTTAAATTTCATATGTAAGTGAGATCATACAGTATTTGTCTTTGGTTTATTTCACTTAGTATAATGTCCTCTCATTTCATCCATGTTATTGCAAATGGCAGAATTTCTTTCATTTTCATGGCTGAATAAGTGTCATACAGTATTATAGGGGCGCCTGGGTGGCTCAGTTGGTTAAGTGACTGTCTTCAGCTCCGGTCATGATCCCGGAGACCCCGGATCGAGTCCTGTATCGGGCTCCCTGATAAGTGGGAAGCCTGCTTCTCCCTCTCTCACTCCCCCTGCTTGCATTACCTCTCTGGCTGTGTTTCTCTCTGTCAAATAAAATAAAAATCTTAAAAAAAAAGAGTCATACAGCATTATATATTGCATCTTTATCTATTCATCAGATGATAGACGGCTATCTTGTTTCAATATCTTGGCTACTGTGACTAATGCTGCAATGACAATCAGTGTGAAGATATCTTCTCCAGATATTGATTTCATTTTCTTTGGATATATATTCAGAATTGGGATTATATGATGTTTCTATTTTTAATTTTTTGAGGAAATTCCATACTGTTTTCCATAGTGGCTATACCAATTTTCATTTTTGCCAACAGGGCACAAGGATTCCCTTTATTCCATTCTTGTCAACATTTGTTATTTCTCATCTTTTTGGTAATAGCCATTCTAACATGTATGAGGTGATATCTTGTTGTGATATTGATTTGCATTTTTCTGATAATTAATGATGTCCAGTACCTTTTCATATACTTATTGGCCATCTGTAGAACTTCTTTGGAAAAATTTTTATTCAATTCTTTTTCCCATTTTCTTTAATTGGACTTTTTTTTTTTTTTTTTTTTTTTTTTTTTTTTTTTTTTTTTTTTTTTTTTTTTTTTTTTTTTTTTTTTTTTTTTTTTTTTTTTTTTTTTTTTTTTGCTATTGAGTTGTATGAGAGGCTCAGTGACTGGTGTTGCAAGGATTAAATGGGAGAGTGTGCTGTCAGTTACAAGGATCAAAGCAAAAGACTGATTGTCATTAGGGCATAACACAGGCCAGCTACTTTAGGACTCTTTCGTTCTATATGCTTCATTGCTATTCTGTATGGCTCAAAGCATGCTTATGGGGTTAGAGCACGGACTTTGGAGTAGAACTGCTGTGGAATTGTCACATATTAGATACACGTGGAAAGTTACTTGTCACTTCACATCCAAGTGTCTTTCCTTTTGCATTGTATTATTTTCTTTACCTGAAAGACTGTTTACATCTAGGGCAAATTATATTTCAACCTTAGCTCCTGTGAAGCTGTCATGACTTATCCTTGCCTTCAGGCAGTTTATCATTTTCTCTTCTGAGCCACTACTGTGCCTTCCTGTCTCACAGCTACGCCCTTACACTCACACCCCTATGAAAATGTTTCATGTAATTCCTTAAATCTGAGATGTTCTTTTTTGTCCCTGGGCCTTTTACATGCTGATTCTCTGACTAGAACATTATTTGCTGCCTCTTATTTTTTCTTCTTTTTTAAATCTCTTAGTTATAATGTTTCTTCCTTGGGAGGCAACCTGCCTTAACCCTATCATACACATGATTACTTGTTTAATTTTCTGATTTTCTCTTATAGATTATAAGCTTCATAAAGGAAAGGATACATTTTTCTAGTTTATGTTATATTCTCTCTGCCTGTCAAAGTGTTTTTGACATATTATGATCACTTAAATATTTGAGGAATTACTGTATTTGACTTAATATGGAGTCTTTGGAAAAGTATGTTTTATGTTTGTGGGGCTATAAGAAAGTAATAAGGCTTATTTCATATATATAAACCTCATATAAATATATTTTGTTATTTATATATAAATATATATTCATACATAAATCCCATATCTATAAATGTATATGTGTATATATATATTTATATACACATACACACACACTTATGTGTGTGTGTGTGTCTACATATCTGTCCCCAGTTGCACAAGGACTAGCCAAATACTAAATGCTTTTGATTTGGAATTACTGTGTTAACCCATGAATAGATGGTGTGAAACTAGGGAGACATTCCTGAAACAAGCTCCATAGAACATGAAGGAAAGGTTTCCTGAATGAACAAGTTAGATATAAAGAAAAAAATTAAGATTATATTTCATAGTCAGTTTCAGTTTTTTGTTAGGATAACTGTAAAAACAGAAAAAAAAAGAACAAACCCAAACTTCTATCACTTTCTCAGAGATTAGTTGAGAAGAGATTGAGGATTAAGCATCAGTTTGCTAATAGCCATCTACAGTCACTAAAATATCCATAGAAGGACAGATAATAAACAACAATGATGCATTATGGAGAGAAACTAGATGGCCGGAGGGAGGTTTTTTCCCACTGTATATTCTCAAAGCTTTGGAATTTGACATTATGGGAATGTACTTTATAAAAAATGTATTTTTTAATAAAATAAAAATAAGTTAAGTCACTTGAAAAAATGGCTTGAGAAGACATCACCAAAACTTAGGAAGACAGAAGCACAGAGCAGTAAGAGACAAACTTTTAAAGAAACAGAATTTCTTTTGTGGTATATACTGCTGAAATAAATACTGTAGGATCATTTTTTTAATGTAGAATCATTTTTTTAAGGGCTAGAAAATTTCATAGAAGTTGTATTAAGAAAACTTAGAACAGAGATATTTGAGTATGTTGGTCACCATATCTCTGAGTGGTTATATAAACACTGATGCCAAGCACTTTCCTCCCATGAATCCACACAATTACAAGCTGAAGGTTTGTTCCTTTACTACTTGATTTAAGTGCTATAGAGAACTGACATAGGACATAGCACATTCCTCTCACTAGCTTTCTTAGAACAAGATTTTTGGTGAAAATTTACCAGTTAAAAAAAATTTATCAGCTTTGAAGCAACCATATGGAATATTTTATACACTTATGAAATAAAAAGTCAAGTCTGGGATTATACATTAGTTGCAAGTTTTCACAGAATCCTTGTTCTCATTAAGAATTAGGGGATGTACAGTAATGTGGCAGATCAATGCACAGAAATCGGTTGAGTTCTTATACACCAACAATGAAAATATAGAAAGGGAAATTAGAGAATTGATCCCATTTACTATAGCATTAAAAACCATAAGATACCTTGGAATAAACCTAACCAAAGAAGTAAAGGATCTGTACTCAAGGAACTACAAAACATTCCTGAAAGAAATTGAAGAAGACCCAAAACGATGGAAAAACATTTCATGCTTGTGGATTGGAAGAAAAAAAATTGTTAAAGGGCACCTGGGTGGCTCAGTTGGTTAAGTGACTGCTTTCAGCTCAGATCATGATCCTGGAGACCCAGGATCGAGCCCCACACACATCGGGCTCCCTGCTCGGCAGGAAGTCTGCTTCTCCCTCTCTCACTCCCCCTGCTTGTGTTCCCTCTCTTGCTGTGTTTCTGTCAAATAAATAAAATAAAATCTTAAAAAAAAATGTCTATACTACCCAGAGCAATCTATACTTTCAATGCCATGCCGATCAAAATCCCACCAACACTTTTTAAAGTGCTGGGACAAACAATCCTGAAATTTATATGGAATCAAAAAAGACCTTGAATTGCTAAGGAAATGTTGAAAAAGAAAAACAAAGCTGAGGGCATCACGTTATGTGATTTCAAGCTTTATTACAAAGCTGTGATCACCAAGACAGCATGGTCCTGGCACAAAAACAGACACATAAGCCAGTGGAACAGAGTAGAGAGTATAGATATGGACCCTCTATGGTCAAGTAATCTTCAACAAAGCAGGAAAAAATATCCAGTGGAAAAATGACAGTCTCTTCAATATATGGTGCTGGGAAAGTTGGATAGCTATGTATAGAAGAATGAAACTCAATCATTCTCTTACACCATACACAAAGATAAACTCGAAATGGATGAAAGAACTCAACATGAGGCAGGAATCTATCAAAATTCCAGAGGAGAACATCGTCAGTAACCTCTTTGACATCAGTCATAGCAACTTCTTTCAAGACATGTCTCCAAAGGCAGAGAAAACAAAAGCGAAAATGAACTTTGGGACTTCATCAAAATAAAAAGCTTCTGTACAGCAAAGGAAACAGTCAACAAAACAAAGAAGCAATTCATGGAATGGGAGAAGATATTCGCAAATGACACTACAAAGGGCTGATATCTACGATCTATAAAGAACTCTTCAAACTCAACACCCCCCCCCAAAAAAAGAGGATCACATCAAAAAATGAGCAGAAGACATGAATAGACACTTCTCCTTAGAAGACATACAAATGGCTAGCAGACACATGAAAAAATGTTCATCATTATTAGCCATCAGGGAAATTCAAATTAAAACCACATTGAGATACCACCTTACACCAGTTAGAGTGGCCAAAATTAGCAGGACAGGAAACAACAAGTGTTGGAGAGGGTGTGGAGAAATGGGAATCCACTTACACTGTTGGTGGGAATGCAAGTTGGTGCAGCCAGTTTGGAAAACAGTGTGGAGATTCCTTAAAAAATTAAAAATAGAGCTACCCTATGACCCTGCAATTGCACTACTGCATATTTACCTCAAAGATACAGATGTAGTGAGAAGAAGGGCCATATGTACGCCAATGTTCATAGCAGCAATGGCCATGACTGCCAAACTGTGGAAAGAGCCAAGATGCCCTTCAACAGACAAATGGATAAAGAAGCTATGATCCATATGTACAATGGAATATTATGCCTCCATTAGAAAGGATGACTACCTAAATTTTATCGCATCATGGACAGGATTGGAGGAGATGATGCTGAGTGAAATGAGCCAAGTAGAGAAAGTCAAGTATCATATGGTTTCACTTACTTGTAGGGCATAAGGAGTAACATGGGGGACAGTGGGAGAAGGAAAGGAAATGTGAACTGGGGTAAATCAGAGAAGGAAATGGACCATGAGAGAATTAGGACTCTGAGAAACTAAGGGTTTTGAAGGGAGAGGTGTTGGGGAAACAGGTGAGCCTGGTTGTGGGTATTAAGAAGGGCGCATATTACATGGAGCATTGGATGTGGGCCATAAACAATGAATCTTGGAACACAGAAAAAATTAAATAAATTATTAAAAGAAAATGAATTAAGTAATGTAGTAAACTTCAGCATTAGTGTTGGAAGGAAAATCAAAGGGAGAGAACAGTAATGTCAAAGTCAGAGCTGAGTCCTTATGTCTGTGTTTCCTATGTCCCTAAGTCATTATCCATGTTTGATGGGTACATTTTTTATTTTTACTTTACTGATTAGTTCTTTCTCCACTTATAATGGCTCTTTCATTATGACTTCTGTCCTATTTATTTCCTTTTCTGTAATGCAGCATCTTGAACCCCTGTCCAAAGTTTTGTTCCCCTTGATTTATAGAAGGAAATTTACTTTCAGACACGAGGCAGAATGGCAAATGAAGAATTACAGTGCTCATGATTATTTGTATTCTTCCCTTCTTTCTGGATCCCCTACATTCCTAACTCCTTTGCACCTCCGTGATAATTCTGGTTAATAGAATACAAAAAGAATGATGAATGCCATCTCTAGGTTGGTCCCTAAAATTTCTGGTGAAATCTCTCTACTATTATTTTATTTCCTTGGTCTGTTAGCTGGTATATAAAGTGATACATACATAATTAAACATTTTCCAGGAGGTACATTAAAAACCATTAAAAGGAACAATGAAATTAATTTACTAATATATTTATTTAACACAACATATCCAATATGTTACCATTTAAATATGTAATTTAGGGGCATCTCGGTAGTTCCGACAGTTAAGTGTCAGACTCTTCATTTTGGCTCAGGTCATGATCTGAGTCCTGAGATCAAGCACTGTGTTGGGGTTCTGCTCCTCTCTCTACCCCTCCCCCTGCTTGTGCACTCAAATAAACAAACAGACAAATAAATAAATCTTCAAACAATGTGATCAATTTAAAATTAATTAAAGATAGTTCATTTTTTAATACCATACCTTCAAAATTTGTTTAATTTTATACTTATAACTCATCTCAATCCAGACTGAATACCTGTTTCAAGTACTCAGTGGCCACCTATGGATAGTGGCTATTCTGTTGGATAGGACAGGACATTTCTGGAGGATGACATGGAGGCAATGTCATAGCTATTATATGGAAGAACTCTGGGTCACTAAATGTGGAAAATGATCATACATCACTGATATACACTGAACTATAATGTAATAGATAAATCTTTAAGCCATTGAGATTTCTGAGTTTATTATCAGCTATTGTGTTGTGGAAGAATAGACTATTGTATAACAAATATTTCCTACTTTTCTCTTGTCTTCTCTTGAACCCCATGAGAGGTATTTGTCCCTGCCTCATTGCTACTGGTCTTGGTCAAGTCATTTTTTTTGGCCAATGAAATGTTGACAGGAAAAATATGTGCTGGTTTTAAGTTTAGGCCTTACAACTTTTGTGTGATTCTAATTAATATTCTTTGAGTTTTTTTTGCCCTCCTATTAAAAAAAAGTGTAACCCAAATTATCTGCTATTCCCAAAAGAATGAAAAACATACTGAGCTGTCATGAACTGAATCTGTGGTTGCAGTTAAGCTCAGCTGAATCTAGTCTAGATCAAAAAACATCAACCAACGTGCAGATGTACAGGCAATTAATAAGTGCTTATTGCTGTATGCAGTTGGGTGGGTTGTTGTATAGCATTATTTTTGACAATGGCTAATAAGAACTACCCTAATGGAATTTCATTTCTTATGGATGAATCTCTTACCAATTCACAGTCCTCCCTTCCTGTGTTGCTTTCCCATGTTGCATCTCCTCTTCATCTTCTTTCTTATCTTTCATAATCTCCTGATCCATATCCTTCTTTTTTTTTTTCTGATCCATATCCTTCTATGTTAGCACACAGTGTTGTTATGCTATTTGTTTAATAATGATTTACATGTTTAATTCAGAGGTTAGCCAGTATCTTTTTGCAACTTAA
Source organism: Spilogale gracilis (assembly GCA_004023965.1). Taxonomy (NCBI): domain Eukaryota; kingdom Metazoa; phylum Chordata; class Mammalia; order Carnivora; family Mephitidae; genus Spilogale; species Spilogale gracilis. Next base: position 28,783 of record PITA01014064.1, on the reverse strand, counting down.
GATCTATTTTTTTTGAAGATTTTATTAATTTATCTGACAGAGAGAAACACAGCTAAAGAGGGAACACAAGCAGCGGGAGTGAGAGAGGGAGAAGCGGGCTTCCCCACGAAGCAGGGAGCCTGATGTGGGCTCAATCCTGGGTCTCCGGGATCATGATCTGAGCTGAAAGCAGTTGCTTAACCAACTGAGCCACCCAGATGCCTGCAACTTAAGGTCTAGATACAATTATTCATTCAGTCACCCAACACTTTTTTTGAACTCTTGGTATTTTCTAGGCATAGTTATTGCCTACAAGGATGCAATAGTAAACAAGAACTGTTTTCATCGTACTTGAACTTTTGTGGGGGTATAGACAATATGAAATAAAAACACATAAGAATATAGTGATGTCTAAATAAAAATGAAGAGGAATTAGAGGTTGGAGATGGGGCAGGGAAATTAGTGCTATAGAAGTGATCTTATAAACTTCTTATATATTTCGAAATATAAATTAAACTCTCTAGGATCTTTGCCTTTTGCTAGGGACCTATATTCTTAAAGTTCTCTGTGGATTTTAACTGCTTCCACTGAATAAGTTGAGTTTAAGGATTATTTCTATGATTCTGTTTGTCTTTGCTCTACCTTTCATTAACTGAATTAATTAGTACCAAACATATCATTTACAAAAAGGTATTTGCATGTGTATAAGGCTTTAGTCAAAAAACATCAAGTTGTACATTTTAAGTATATAGAGTTTTTATTTAGCAAGTGTACTTCAATAAAGCTGGAAGAAAAAAAAGAAACCCAAAGCACCCCAAAAACAAATAAGTAATTTAAAAAAAAGACTACTCAAGGTGTTGGAGAGATGGAAGTATTTTATCATGGTAACACAATTTAAAATTTAATAGCTATTTAAAGTTCAGTTAGCTATTTCTGATCCTAAAAGTCCCAAAGCTAGACCTTAGCTTTCTGCCATGATGTTTCTTTGCTTATATTTTTTTGTATTTATTCTTTTGTTTTAATCTGGTACTAATTCAGCAGAGCAATTTAGCATTTTCCTTTTCTTTGTTATAACAGCCCATGTCCCTACAAAAACCCAGGTCCTTAGAGTCTCAATTTTCTATTAAATAGTTTACACACTTATTATCCTACATATGAAAACATTGAGGTTTCGAGGCATTACATTTTATGTTCAAGGTCACACAGCTACAACATGGTGGAGGTGAGATTTTATTAGTCTATCTGACTTCAGAACTAATGTTTGCAAAGTGAAAACAAATGTTCTAATCACATGTTAACTTATGCATTTATTTTTTTGGTAAATTATTTGCTTCCTAGAATCTCCCTAATAAAAGTAACTTAGTGTAGTCACCTCCATGGAAGTCCAGTTATTTCATGACATGAATACAATGAAGTAAAAATTTACATTATGTATTATTGAACATCATGGGGAGTAACACCTTGTTTGTGGCTATTCTCTGCCATTGCTGGCATTTATTGAGTTATGAGTCATTTATCCTGATCATTAGGCAATGGCCTCTTTCTTTGACATAGGTATTGTTTATATCCCTTGTCTTTTCATGGTCATTGACAGAATATGCCATATTATACACTCTTACCTGGTTTTTCATCACATTGTTCCAGTGAGCCTCTCTCAGAAACTTTTGTGCCTTCAGGAAGGAAAGTAAATATATATTTTTTTCTCACCTAATATGTGGCGTACTTCAAATAGTCATTTTAGCCCATCTACTGACACATCTTTTTTAGACATTACCTGGAAAGTAGGATAGTGCCTCTGCCCACACTGCCCCACTCCCAAAGGTGTCTACATTCTAATCTCCAGAACCTGTAAGTTACCTTGCATGGCACAAAGAATTTTACATATGTGATTAAATTAAGAATCTACTGGTTATTTGGGTTGGTCAGACTTAATCATATAGGTCCTTAAAAATGGAACTTTTACCAGCTGAGAGCAGAGTGAGATGTGACTATGAAATAATGGTTGTAATGATGAAACCTGCTGGTTTTAAAGAAGGAGGGAAGGAATCACAAGCCAAAGAATGAAGCTGGCCTCTAGACTTTAGAAAAGGCAAGGAATGGATTCTCCCGTAGAGCCTTCAGAAAGGAACACAACCTTGCTAAGACCTTGATTTTTACCCCAATGAGATCCATCTTGGACTTCTACAGAACTGAAAGACAATAAAGGCACCAAATTGTGTATAAATAATGAATCTTGGAACACTGAAAAAATAAAATAAAATAATTTTTTTTTTTAAAAGACAACTACTACCTGGCCAAGACTAATAATGAACCAAGACTTATCTGGGAGGCATGCCAATTCTCAGACTTCTAAGATTACCGTAACCTTTTCTGAGAATTCTAAGATACCTTATCTCATCCAGGGAATCATTCTTAAAAGAGCAGGATCCCAACACTTTCCCTACTCACAACACTGATCAGATTCCCTTATGTTTTTCACTAATGAAAAAATATCTCCCTGTTTCCCCTCAATAACTGAACTTTTTCTATGGCTCTTAAAGCATGGTGCAGTTTTCCCAACATTTTCCTTTATGGTATAATATTTATGCTGTGTGTTCTTCATGCTTTTAACAATGTTTCAAAATCAAATACTGCTTTTTATAAAAAAATCTACCTACAATGTAAAGCTCTGGCTTTCAAGACTATTGGTTCTATATTGGGTTTCAAGAACATATTTTATAAATTGAGAAGTTTAGTAATTATTTTATTGTACAGTTTTGCAAAAACAATTTAATTTACTGCCTATGGAGAAAATTGAACTGTTGTCTAAATGTAGGCAAGGATGAGATTTAGTGCTCCTAGCATTCTTTTTAATTTTCATTGGATCAATAGTAATGACTCTTCTTTAATTTCTGATATTGGCAACTTGTGTTCTATGTCTATCTCTCTATCTCTAAATTTGTCTCCAGTTAACTTGGATAGAGGTTATCAAATTTTTTTTTTGGTGTTTCTAAAAACCATCTTCGAAATTCTTTGATTTTTTTTCATGATGATTTTCCTATTTTCAATTTCCTTGCTTTCTATTCTAATTTTTATGATATCTTCTGCTTGCTTTAGGCTTAAATAGCTATTCTTTCTCTAATTTCCTAATGATCAAGCTTAGGTTATTGATTTTAGATCTTTATCCTTTTCCAAAATATGTATTTAATATTACAACGTTCCCTCTAAACTATTGCTTTCGCTTACTCCCAGAAGTTGCATTTTTAAAAATATTTTATGTATTTATAGAGAGAGGGAGCATTAGCATGGGGTGTGGGGGTTGAGCAGAGGGAGAAGCATCTGAGCAGAGCAGAGAGCCTGATGTGGGGCTCAGTTTTGGAACCTGGGATCATGACCTGAGCCAAAGGCAGACGTTTAACCAACTGAGCCAACCAGGCACCCTGATAAGTTGCATTTTTATTTTCATTTATTTCAAAGTATTAAAATTTCCCTTAAGACTTCTTTCTTCACCCATGTGTTATTTAGAAGTATGTTCTTTAATTTTCAAATATTTGGAGATTGTCTTGATATCTTTCTCATATTGACTTTTAGTTCGATTCTCTTGTGATTTGAGAATACACTTTGCATAATTTTTACTCTTTCACATTTTTAATGTTTGTTATCGCCCAGAAGGGTTGTATTTTGGTGATTGTCCCAAGTGAGCTCAAGAAGAATGTGTATTCCGTTGTTGGTTGGAGTCGTCTATAAATGTGAATTAGATCTATTTGATTGATAGTGCTGTCAAATATATCCTTACTAATTTTGTGCCTGTTCTGCTTATCAATTGCTTACACCTATTCTTCCACCACAAGAATGGATTTGTCTATATCTCCTTGCAAGTCTATCAGTTTTTGTTTTACATATTTTCAACACTATTTTTAGGTGCATACACTTTTAGGTTAAATATGGCTTCTTGTAGAATTAATCCCTTAAGTGTTCTGTAATGTCTTTTTTGTCCATGATAACTTTCCTTGTTCTGAAATAAACTTTATCTGAAATTAATATAGCTCCTCCAACTTTCTTTTGACTAGTGTTAGCATGGTATTTCTTTTTCTATCCCTTTACTTTTAATCTTTTTGGTCATTACATTTAAAACGAGTTGCTTGTAGATAACATACACTTGGGTCCTATTTTTTTAAGCCACTCTGACAATCTGTGTCTTTAACTTGGTTTATATAGATGATTTACATTTAAAGTAGTTTTTGACATATTTGGATTAATAACAGTTGTATTTTTAACTATATTGTATTCATTGCCAAAAGCTTATTTTTTTCTGCCTCTTATTTGAATTGAATATTTAGTGTTATTACATTTTATTTCCTCTCTTAGTGTATCATTCATACTTCTTTAAAAATGTAAATGATTTTCTAGAGTTTATTATATACCTTTTATAAATAATAAAACTTGTTCTTTATTTTTTTTAAGATTTTATTTATTTTGGGGCACCTGGGTGGCTCAGTGAGTTAAAGCCTCTGCCTTTGGCTCAGGTCATGATCTCGGGGTCCTGGGATCGAGCCCCACATCGGGCTCCCTGCTCCACAGGGAGCTTGCTTCCTCCTCTCTCTCTCTGCCTGCCCCTCTGCCTACTTGTGATCTCTCTCTCTGTCAAATAAAGAATATTTTGTTTCTTTAAGCGGGGGAAGCAGGAGCAGGCTCCCCGCTGAGCAGAGAGCCCCTTGTGGGACTCGATCCCAGGACCCTGAGATCATGACCGGAGCTGAAGGCAGAGGCTTAACCCTCTGAGCCACCCAGGCACCCCTCAAAGTTGTTCTTCAAATAACATTATTCTCCTCTGGGTGTAGTGTAGGTATCTCATAACAGAGTTCTCTTAATTCTTTCCTTTGTCTCTTGTGATATTACTGTCATTCATTTCATTTATCCTTATTCAATAATCACCCGATGTGTTATTTTTTCCCAGTGCATTATTATGATGGTCATTATTTTAAAGAAGCAGTTATTGTGTAGATCAATTAAGAATAAGAAAAATAGGGGCACCTGTGTGGTTCAGTCATTAAGCGTCTGCCTTCAGCTCAGATCATGATCCCGGAGTTCTGGGATCAAGCCCTGCATTGGGCTCCCTGCTCAGTGGGAAGCCTGCTTTTCCCTCTCTCACTCCTCCTGCTTTTGTTCCCTCCGTAGCTGTGTTTCTCTCTGTCAAATAAATAAGATATTTAAGAAAAAAAAAGAATACAAAAAATAAAAGACTATTTCAGCTGTCATTTATTCTTTTCTAATGCTTTTCTTTTCTTTTTGTATAGATCTGAATTGCTAATAGTATTTCCTTCTCCTATAGAACATCTTTTAATATTTCTGGCAGTGGCTAGCAATGAATTCTTTCCGTTTTTATTTGTTTGATAAAGTATTTTTCCTGCAATTTTGAATGATAACTTCTGTGTAAAGAAGTCCAGGTTGGTGGGTTTTTTTTTTTTCTTTTAATTCTTTAAATATTTTACTCTTCTTGCTCCCATGGTTTCTCATGAGAAGTTTACTAAAATTCTTTTTTTTTAAATTTATTATATTATTATTTTTTATTGTGTTATGTTAGTCACCATACAATACATCATTAGTTTTTGATGTAGTGTTCCAAGATTCATTGTTTACATATAACATCCAGGACTCAATGCAATACTTGCCCTCCTTAATACTCATCACTAGATTCACCCATTCCCCCACCTCCCTCGCCTCTAAAACCCTCATTTTGTTTCTCGAAGTCCACAGTCTCTTGTGGTTCATCTCCCCCTCGGATCACTAAAATTCCTATTCTTGTTTTGGTATAGGTAAGGTGCTTTCGCTTCCTTTCTGGTTTCTTTAAAAAAAATTTTCCTTTGCCTTTGGTGTTCTGCTGTTTTAATAGGATAGAGTTTCAATTTTTATTTTTTTTCCATTTGTTCTGCTTAATGTCTTCTGAGCTTCCTGAATCTGTGGATTAGTGTGGCTCAGTCATTAAGCATCTGTCTTTGTTTCAGGTCGTGATCCCAGGGTCCTGGGATTGAGCCCTGCTTGTGTTTCCTCTCTCGCTGTGTCTCTGTCAAATAAATAAATAAAATTTTAAAAAATAAATAGAAAGTTTTTAGACATTGTTATTTCAAATATTTCTTCTACTCTGTTTCTTTTATTTCTGTTATTCCACTTAGACATATGTTACATCTTTCAAAATTGTCTCACACTTCTTTTGTGTACTATTCCTTTGTTTTTCATTTATTTCTCTCTGCATTTTAATTTGGGAAGTATCTATTGACCTACTTTGAAGCTCACTGATTCTTTCCTCAGCAATGTTAAGTTTACTGGTGATCACATCAAAGACATTCTTTTCTGTTAGTGTTTCTCACTTCTAGCATTTCCTTTTGATTCTTTCTTAGAATTCCCATCCCTCAGATTAAATTACTATCTGTATTTGGATGTTGTCTACTTTTTCCATTAGAGCCCTTAAAATAGTAAACATAGTTATTTTAAATTCCCTGACTGATAATTCCAACATAACTGAATCTTGTTCTGATGCTTATTTTGTATTTTAGCCTGATTTCCCCCACTTCACTGGGCCTTTTAATTTTGTCGAAAGCTAGACATACTGTATTAGGCAATAGGAATCATATTAGATTTCTGTTGCTGCTATGACAAAGTACTACAAACTTAGTGGCTTGAAACAACACAAATTTATTATCATATAATTCTGGAGGTCAGACACCCAAAATATGTCTCTGTGGGCTAAAATCAAGGTATCCAAATTCCTTTGTGGACATTCTAGGGGAAAATCAGAAGCCTTTTCCAGCTTTCAGGAGTTATCTATATTCTCTGGCTTCTGTCACTTATTCCATCATCATTCCATCATTTAACTTCTGGTTAAATCCTTTACAGGCTGGTATCTTTTTAGTTCTTTCACTCTACTTCCCTATTGCACTTATGATTAAACTGGGCCCACCTGGAAAATCCAGGATAATGTCTTCATCTCAAGGTCAGTTGATTGGCAATGTTAACTCCATTTGTAACTTTAATTCTCCTCTTCCATGTAACCTAATACATTCACATATTCTGAATTAAGACATAAACATCTTTGGGGATGGCAGATGCATTATTTTTCTTTCCAAAGGAACTGAGGTCAGTAGGCCTCTAGTTGGAAGGCTTATGGTTATCTGGCTAAGAGTTGGGCTTTGTTCAATATTTTCTGAAGCTATAAGTGCCAGGGGCTTCAAATTTCTCTTGTGTTTTTTTTTTTTTTTCCTCCCCTCTTGACTTTGACCTCCAGTAACACTTTTATTTTCTGCTAATAATCCCTGACCTAGTTGCCCAGGTAAGTCTTTCAACATCTCTTCTTCCAATTAAGGAGTGCCCTTTTCATGTATGTTCCCAATTTTTCTGAGTCTTCCATAGACCACTCTTCCATGTCTTCATAAGTTGTTCACTTGAGTTTCCTAATCCTGTCTGCTGTCGCTCTCTTCTTGTAAAGTAGAACCATAATTCATTTTGTGTTTTTCTTTCTCACCTTTAAGTTCCAGGGTGATTTACGTAAATGAAAATTTATGCTTCCTAACCCAAGCTGAGTCTTTAGAATCAGTTTCAACCCCTACCTGGATTTAGCTTACTCCCTCTCCCATGGCATCAGTGAGTATTGGATGTGCCTTTTTTTAACCCCTCTTGTTCTCAGTCTTTTTTTTTTGTTTTTATTTAAATTAGTTCAGATAACATATACTGTATTATTAGTTTCAGGGGTAGAATTTAGTGATTCATCAGTTGCATATCAAACCCAGTACTCATTTAATCAACTGCCCTCTTTTTTTTTTTTTTTCAACTGCCCTCTTTAATGCCCATAACCCAGTTATCCCTACTACCCCACATCCCAACCACATGGCATCCAGCAACCATCAGTTTTTTTTCTATAATTGAGTCTCTTTATCATTTGTTTCCCTTTCTGATTTCATCTTGTTTTATTTTTTCCTCCCTTCCCCTATGATTCTGTGTTTTGTTTCTTAAATTTATCCTTTCATCTCTTGATGGACATCCGGACTCTTGCCATAGTTTGACTGTTGTTGACATTGCTGTTATAAACATTGGGGTGCAGGTACCCTTTCAAATCATTACATCGATATCTTTGGGATAAATCTCTAGTAATTCAATTCCTGGGACATAGGGTAGCTAGATTTTCAACTTTTTGAGGAAACTCCATATTGTTTTCCAGAGTGGCTGGAGCAGTGTGCACTCCCACCAACAGTGTAAGACGGTACCCCTTTTTCCTCATCCTTGCCAACATCTGTCCTTTCCTGATTTGTTAACTTTAACCATTCTAACTGGTGGGAGGTGGTATCTCATTGTGGTTTTGCTTTGTATTTCCCTGATGCCGAGTGATGCTGAGCACATGTGTCTGTTGGCCATTTGGATGTCTTCTTTGGAGAAATGATTGTTCATGTGTTCTGCCCATTTCTTGACTGAACTTTTTGTTTCTTGGGTATTGAGGTCTTTTGAGTGATAAGTTCTTTATAAATTTTGGATACTAGCCCTTTGTCTGATAAGACATTTGCAAATATATCCTCCCATTCCATATGTTGCTTTTTAATTTTGTTGAATGTTTCTTTTGTTGTTGAAAAGCTTTTTATCTTCAAGAAGTCTCAATAGTTCATTTTTGCTTTTGTTTCTCTTGCTTTTGGAGACACGTATAGCATTAGGTTGCTGTGCTGAGGTCAAAGAGGTTCCTGCCTGTGTTCTCCTTTATGATTTTGATGGATGCCTGTCTCACATTTAGATCTTTCATCTATTTGAAGTTTATTTTTGTGTATGGTCTAAGAAATTTGGTCCAGTTTCATTCTTCTGCATGTGGCTGTCCAATTTTCCCAACAGCATTTGTTGAAAAGACTGTCTTTTTTCCACTGGATAGTGTTTCCTGCCTTGTCAAAGATCAGTTGACCAAAGAGCTAAAGGTCTACTTCTGGGCCTCTAATCTGTTCCATTGATCCGTGTATTCATTTTTGTGCTGGTACCATAATGTCTTGATGATTACAGCTTTGTAATATAACTTGAAGTCCAGAATTGTAATGCCTCCAGCTTTGGTTTTCTTTTTGAACATTCCTTTGGTCATTTGAGGTCTTTTCTGATTCCATGCAAATTTTAGGACAGTCTGTTCCAGTTCTGTGAAAAATGCTGTTGGTATTTTGATAGGGATTGCTTTGACTGTGTGGATTGCTTTGGATAACACAGGCATTTTAACAATATTTGCTCTTCTAATACTGGAGCATGGGATGTTTTTCCATTTCTTTGTGTCCTCCATGAGTGTTCTATAGCTTTCTGAGTACAGATCCTTTGCTTCTTTGGTTAGTTTTATTCCTAGATATCTTATGGTTTTGGGTGCAATTGTAAATAGGGTCAACTTCTTAGTGTCTCTTTCTTCTGTCTCACTGTTGGTGTATCAAAAATGCAATTGATTTCTGTGCACTGATTTTACATCCTGACACTTTATTGAATTCCTGTATGAGTTTTAGCAGTTTTGGGGTTGCTTATCTTTCTTTTTCTCAGCTTATTTATTCTCCATTATTTTGTCTTTAAATCTCCAAATCTCTCTTCTGCCTTGTTTATCCTAGCCCCTAGAGCCTCCATTTTTTATTGCATCTCATTAATCATTTTTTTTTAATTTTGACTTGATTAGATTTTGGTTCTTTTATTTCTCCAGAAAGGGATTCTTTAGTGACTTCTATTCTTTTTTCAAGCCCAGCAACTATCTTTATAATTATTATTCTGAACTCTAGTTCTGACATTTCACTTATATCTCTAATGATTAGGTCCCTGGCATTCAGTACTGCCTTTGTTCTCTTTTTTGAGGTGAGTTTTTCTGTCTTGTCATTCTGTTCACAGAAAAATAGATGAACAGAAGAACAAACTACCAAGATAGCAACAATGACCCCAGAGAAATATACACAAAACAAACTAATAGAGACCTGAAAAACAACAACAACAACAACAACAACAGATTAAAAAATGTAAGAGAATATAATCAGATGAACAGAATATAGCAATACACTGGATCCTCTGTATTTTGGTCTATTTCTTAGAAAACTAGATACCAAAATTTTAAAGAAAGAAAAGCTAATATATGTTCAAGAATAAAATTAAATACATTGAAAGGATAGAATGTAACTGTAAAAGTGAAAAGAGAAAGGGGAAAAAAAAAAGGAAAGAATGTAATCAGAGAGGTGAGCAGAACAGAGCAATATACTTTATCCTTGCTGTCTTTTGCTCTGTTAGAAGAAAATACAACCCAAATTTGTAAGAAGGAAAAAATAACTATATGTATTTCATATATATTTATATACATACATACACAGAATATGCATTTTGTATATATAATTATACATTTTTATGTGTATACAAAAATCAAATTAAATACATTGAAATGATATAATGTAAATTTAAAGATGAAAATTAGAAAAGACTTAAGAAAAATAAGAATGCAATCAGATAGGTGAAGAGAACAGAGCAATACACTCAATTCTGTGTATATTTTGGTTTGTTACAAGATACTGCAATCCAAAATTGTAAGGAGAGAAAAACATACATATGCACATGTATATACATACATATACACGCAGACAAAAATAAAATTAAATGCAATTTTGTTTCGGATAGAACAACTGTAAAAATGAAAAATTAAAAAGGACTTAAAAAAAGGTTGATAAAATAAGAAATTGTTTGAAATGGAAAGAGAATAGAATTAAAATTGGAAGACTAAAGAATCATGAGAAAAAAACTCCAGGAATTTCATATACCATTCTCCCCTAGAGCTGGAATTTTGCAGTTCTGTGTGGTCATGGGCTTCGCTGGATGTTTTTGCTGTTCTTCTGGGCAAGGGGCCTGTTATGCTGATTCTCAGGTGTCTTTACTCTGGACATAGTTGCACTGCCCTTACTAGGGGACCAGGCTAAGGGGCTCTGGATTGCTCGATGTGACTTTTGTTCCTTGAGAACGAAAATAGTGGCCTTCAGATCTCTAAACCCTGTAGCCAAAAGCTCACACCGTCCGCTCTTCCTTGTGCCCTCATGGAGAGGCAGGCAATCACTCCTGTCTCCCAGCACTCTGTGCTCACCTAGACTGTGGCTGAGCGTTTCTATTTCAGGAGTGACACTGTTTCAGATTTCCAAGCCCTGTAGACTTCTGCAGCATGCAAATGTTTAGACTGTCCTAATGCTAAATAATTATTCCAAAGTACAGAAATTAAGGAAAATATTCATACTCTTTCAATGAAACAAGTATATAAGTCTACTAAGGATATTATAAAAAATAAAATGATTAACCAATGTGACATAAACATCAATGCAAAATATGTTAAGTAAAATATTAAAAATAAGAATCTAACATTATAATAAGAAAATATAATACCCATGACCCAGTAGGATTTATTCCATATATGTATGGTTGGTTTAATATTTGAAAGTATATGCGGGGCGCCTGGGTGGCTCAGTTGGTTAAATGACTGCCTTCGGCTCAGGTCATGATCCTGGAGACCCAGGATCAAGCCCCACATCGGGCTCCCTGCTCAGCGGGAAGCCTGCATCTCCCTCTCTCACTCCCCCTGCTTGTGTTCCCTCTCTAGCTGTGTTTCTCTCTGTCAAATAAATAAATAAATAAAATCTTAAAAAAATAAAATAAAATAAAATAAAGTGTATGCAATATTCTGTGTTACTAGGTGTAAGGAGAAAAATAGAATTAATGAATACTTTTTAAAAACAATTTTATATCTGTATCTCTGCCTATATTTATATCCATCCTACTCATAAACCAGCATAATATTTAATGGGGAAACACTAGAAACATGTGTACCTCATGATTATCAAAGCAGAACGCTTAATACATTCACTAATATTTATAATGAGAGTATTAGCAAATGAAACCAGGTAAGAGAAACCATTTAGAATTATAATGATTGGAAATGAAGTAAAACTGTCTCTATTTGCAGATGATATAATGCAGTAACTGGGCAATACTAGGGAGTCTGTGATAAAATATAAGCAATAAAAGAATTCAGTAAGATAGCAGATGTAGAATTAACATATGGAAATCAATAATCTCACATGCACATTTACCATAAAATGCTACAGAAACTCCACTTACAAGTAAGATAAAGTACTAGAAGTAAGCTTACAGAGGAATATGCCAAAATTATATGAAAAAAAAAAACCTTTTAGCATCCCAAAAGATACAAAAGGAAAAGATACTTTTTATTCTAAAACAGGGTAACTATAATGCAGATGTTGTTTCTCCCTAATTTATATATTTAAAGCAATGCCAATAAAAGTCATTGTATCTGGAAACTTGATGTATTGATAATAAAAGTAATATTGAAAAAGATACATACAAGGAAAGCTAGGAAAACTGACAAAGAAAAACTGAAAGAGATGACTAACCCTGCCAGATATTAAAATATGTATAAGCCTATTTTGTTAAAACATTATGCTACTGGTACATCAATAAGTAGACATGCAAATGTTTAGATAGTCCTAATGCTACATAAATTATCCAAAATAATTTTTGGAATAAGGCCAGTTCTTCATATTCTTTTTCAGAGAGTCTGAAGTCCCAAAAAGAAATCAAATGCACATGGGAATTTTATTTTTATGATGAGGGTTAGATCTCAAATTAGGCAAAGTGGCCTTTTTAATAAATGCTTCGGGAATAATTGGATAGACATTTGAACAACAACAAAAGTAAACCAGTGAAACAAAATGCCTTTTCTAGTTTATAGAAGAATTAATTCCAAATGGATAAGAGATGTAAATGTAAAATAATAAAACAATAGAATCTTAGGAGAAAACATGGATAAATCTCTGTATAATCCTGGTGTAGTCAAAGACTTCTGGAATAATTATGCCTCAAAACCTATTCAATAAAAATTAATATATTTGCCTATCAAATAAAAAATATTTGTATGACATGTTAAAATAAAAGGTAAAAAAATAGTGTGTTTGCAACATATAACTCAGGTAAATGAGAATGATATCTAATTTATAAAGAACTCTAAAAATTAGAGGAAATAAAAGACCTTGTAGAAAGTTGGCAGAAGACATAAACAGATAGCAAAGATATTGAAATGGTCCTTAAATATAAGAAAAGTTACTAAGCATCACTTATAATAGGAAATTGAAATTAAAATATTTCTCACCTCTGTTGCTGGTAACAATTTATAAGCTCGAATGTGGGTACCACTTTCTGGGTACTTCTTCAATGCAGTAAAATTTATTTGTTCCACTTCTCTTAGAGATTACTGTTCTTTGTTGCCTGGTGTCCAAAGTCTTGAAAGTCATTTCTTATATTTTCTCTATTATGCTCATTTCTTACATTTTAGAGGCCAAGGTAGGTCTAGTTCCTGTTATTCCATCTTCCAGAAGAGGAATTCTGATTTGAGCCATATGCTATTGCTTGGAATGTAGATATTTACAAATCAGCAAATGTCTCTAGGGGAAAAAGCAGCTGGAGAATATCAAACTCACTTTTAATGAGATTTCTCCTCTCTCTGGATCTTAACTCTTAATGTCCTAGCTGTCTTGGTTGCTTGTTGATGGTTTTAAATAGCTATTTATTTTATTTATCTAGTGTTATAGTTCTTCTTAGCAAGAGGGTTGGTCTTATAAAAAAGCCTTTTCATTATAGCCAGAGGCAAAAGACTCAATTAGTATCTATTTCTAATATGACCTCCCCCATCCTCTCTAGTTTCTTTAATCTGGAACTCTGATTAGATATCAATGGACCTTCTCAGTTCTTCCTCTATATATCTTCACATCTTTTTCATGTATACTATCTGTTTACTCTCTCTGTTGAATTATTAATATTTTTAGGGTTTGTTATTTAACCATGAATTCTGTGCTTAGCTGTTGACCTATAAAGGTTTACATTTCAATTAATGTATATTTGTTATTTTCAGGGTGTTTAGATTTGTTTTCAAATCTGCCTGGGTCGTGTTTGATTTTTCAGACACAAAAACTTTGTCATTTCTTTGGTCATTCTTTAAGTTCCTTTTATTTCTTGAAACATTTTATATTTTGTGTCTGACACTTATAATATTTTTAGATTTTTGTATCTCTGACACTCAGTATATTTTTTCTATAGAATTCTCATTCTTAATGATGTATTTCTTTGGTGTTCTGTGGTTTTCACATATTATTAGCTAATATCCTTGGAACTCAATCTGTGGAAATTCCTTGAGCCTGGTTTTGAAGTACATTATGTCACAGGGCATTTGCATTTCCTTTGGCCTAGTACTGGTTTCATGATCAACCAGGGCTACTTCAAAACTACAATGTTGACCTTTGGGAGAAGGGATGTCTCAAAGGTAGTAGGCATTGAAGCTGTAGAACTCTCAGTGCTGGTTAGGAATTTTAGAGATTTTCTCCTCACACCTACCCAAACTTTCCTTACTTTGTAACACTGGGTTGTGGGGTGTTTTTGGATTTATCACGTGGCAATGTCTCTTTTCTGGGGATTTTGTTTCATTGGTGGTTTCTGTTCTGATTTCCCACAGTAATTGAGCCATTTCTCTTATTCCTGATAGGTACGAGTGCCTGGCCTGTTAATAAACAAGTTCTCAAGTACTCAGGATTAGAAAATGCTCCCAACTTCCTGAGAAAAGAATCATTCTCAGGATAACTGGGTAGTTTAGTTGGTCAAGCATTTCACTCTTGATTTCAGCTCAGATCATGATCTCAGAATCCTGAGATACAACCTTGAAGTGGGCTGTGTAGTGGATGTGGCGCCTGCTTAGGATTCTCTCTCCTCTCTTCCTTTCCTTCTACCCTTTCTCTCATGAGTGTGTGCATGCAGTCACTTGTGCTTTCTCTCTCCCTCAAAAAACTCCAAACAAACAAAGAAACACAAAACACCTCTTTTGACCTTTTGGGCCTCGTATGGTTTCCCTTTATTTCCTAATTACTCATTGTTAAAAATGTAACTTAAATTCCAGCAGTCACTGTTTAAAATGTAGCTTAATGTTTTTGTACTGAAAGGATTTGTTCTGCACATGTGATCTACCCTCTAGATTGCTAGAAACAAAGTTTCTCCAACCTATGCATTATACTGACATCCAGGTTATATGCTTACCTGAAAATGTAATCAGGTATCTCATATGCTCAAAACATTTGATTCTTCCTGAATGTCTTCAAGTTGAAGGACACATTCCTTATCAAGGAGCTTGACTTATTTCCTTTATGATTTGATTTTTGCTTAGCAGTTTAGCTTGAACTTATATAAAACTCTTCCTTCCTATACTTTGTTTTATTTAAAATACTTGCATTTCTACCCATAGAAAATCCCTTATTTTTTTAATTTTATTTTTTTCAGTATTCCAAAATTCATTGCTTATGTACCACACCCAGTGCTCCATGCAATATGTGCCCTCCTTAATACCCACCACAAGAACATCCTTTATCTTAACTCTTTGCCTTTGCCTGTTTAACTCTCAGCCAGAAATATAGTTTTAGTTTTTCTTTGCCTAACCAGTAGCTCCAGACTGAAGGGATACTTTGCCATAATGTCTTATAGGAAGCATCCTTTTACCCGCCACTCTGTTCCCTCGTATTTACGATGTTCCAGCTGCCCTCTGAATGTATCCTGTCTTTATCTAAATTGTAGCACTTATCATACTGAGAACAGATTGAGGTCAAAGACTTTCTTATTTTTCTAATCATCCCAAGTGCTTGTTATGTTGCCTTCCATTTAACAAGTCTGTTGAATATTTAATGAATGAAAACACTTGTTAAAAATCTCATTGCATGACATAGCACCTTTAATTGTTATTTTTTATCACCAGTATGTTAAAAATGTTACTTTATACTTTTAGTGGTTTTGTTTTGTTTTGGGTTTTCGTTTTTGGTTTTTGTTTTTCAGTATTTCACAAAATATTTTCTTATACATGATCACATTTTGTGCTTGAAGGAATTCTCTGAAAATTAAGTAACTTCTTCAAAGTTAAATAAAAACAAATGAAAAAGGTAACAGCCTGGATTTCAAAAGGGTGGTTTTTTTTTTTTCATTCTAAACTGCCAGTCTATGAAAATCATATAATTCTCAGTGACTTGTTAATGTCGAGATGGCAACAATGGTGTGATGCTGCTGTTTGCTAACATCATGAATATTTCCAAAGTGTTCCAAATTCCTCATTGTACCTTTTGTCTAATTTTACAGTTGCAAAAACTTTTCATCAAATCAAAATAGTTTTCCTTAGTTTTACTGTGGTACAGTTTGAATGCTAACAAAATCAATTTGATATTGATATTTTTCTCTTGGAGGATGGTCATTTTTTCTGATGAAATAAAAAAGATTTGTTTATCAAATGTTTTCTCATGATATTTGAAGAAAAGTTGAAAATTTTTACAAATATGTCAGATGAAAAGATTGAGACTGTAAAGACATTTTATTTATAAGGATGCTTATTTTGGTCATTAACATACAGGAAATAAATGAAGTCAGCTCTCAGATCTCCTTGAAATCTACCTAGAGCTGTGTAAAGGGAGATACAAGAAAGCAAGGAATTCAAGTAGAGAATATGATAATAAACACAGAGATCATAATCTACTTTAGTATATCCCAGAAATAAAGTAGCTGAGATGTTTGATCTCATGACTAAGCTTTTTTATTAAGGTGAAATTCATACAAAATACAGTTAGCTTTTTAAAAGTGTATGGTTCAGTGTTATTTACTGCATTTCCAGTATTGTGAAACTATCATCTCCCTCTAGTTTCAAAACTTTTTCATTATGTGAGAATATCCCTACCACACATAGTCAATAAATAATCACTCTCTATTTCTCCCTATGTCCATCCCTGGTACCAATAATTGCTTTTTGTCTTTATAGATTTGTTGTTCTCTGTAGTTCACATAAAAAGAATCATACACATGACCTTTTTGTTTCTTGCTGTCTTCACTCAGCATGTTTCAAGTTTTGTCCAAATTGTAGCATACATTATTATTACATTCCTTTTGATGATACAATATTACATTCTATATTATGTATACATATACATACATACATATATACACACATACATACACACACGGACATACACACCACAATTTGTTTATCCATTCATCTGTTGACAGGCATTAGGGATGTTTTCATCTTTTGCATATTGTAAATAGTGCTGCTCTGAACACTCAGGAAAAAGTATTTGAGTACCTGTTTTTAATTCCTTGGGGTATATACCTCGGAGTGGAATTGTTGGATCCTATTGTAATTCTGTTTAACTGTTTGAGGAAACACAAAACCATTTCCAAAGCGGTTGCGCCATTTTATATTCACTTTGGGAATGTATGAAGGTTTCTGTTTCTCCACATCCCACAAACACCTGTTATATTCTGGGTTCTTTCCTTTTCCTTTTTTTTCTTAATTTTTAATTTTTAAGTTTACTATAGCCATCCCAGCAGCTATGAAGTGGTTTATCATTGTGGTCTTGATTTGAATTTCTTTAATGGCCAGTTATATTGAGCACCTTTTCATGTGCCCAGTACTTAATTGGATTATTTTGTTCAGTTTGCATTTTTTTAATATATTCTGGGCACTAAACCCTTATCAGATAAATGATTTAAAAATATTTTCTGTCGGGGCGCCTGGGTGGCTCAGTTGGTTAAGCGACTGCCTTCGGCCCAGGTCATGATCCCAGAGACCCGGGGTCGAGTCCCACATTGGGCTCCCTGCTCTGTGGGAAGCCTGCTTCCTCCTCTCTCTCTGCCTGCCTCTCTGCCTACTCTGTCAATTAAAGAAATAAAGTCTAAAAGAAAAAATTTACTACTGGATATTTACCCAAAGAATATGAAAACCCTAATTTGAAAAGATATATGCATTCCTATGTTTATTGAAGCATTATTTAAATAGCCAAATTATGGAAACAGCCCAAGTGTCCATCAACTGATGAATGGGTGAAAAAATGTTGTGTGTGTGTGTGTGTGTGTGTCTGTGTGTTTGTGTGTGCGTGTGTATACACAGATATATATTGAGAGAGATGTATATCACAATGGAATATTACTCAGCCAAAAAAAGAATGAAATCTTGCCTTTTGCAACAACATGGATGGAGCTAGAGTGTATTATCCTAACTGAAATAAACCAGTCAGAAAAGAACAAATACAATATGATTTCATTCATATGTGGAATTGCAGAAATAAAACAAACTAATGAAGAGGAAAAAAAAGAAAAGACAAATCAGAAAACAGATTCCTAACTCTAGAGAACAAACTGAAGGTTACCAGAAGAGGGTAGATGGGGAGATGGGTGAAATAGATGAAAGGAATTAAGATAATACTTATGATGAGCACTGAGTAATGTCTGGAATTATTGAATCGCTATATTGCACCCCTGAAACAATGTAACACTGTATGTTAACTAGAATTAAAATAAACAAAACAAAAACAAACAAACAAAAACCTCTAGGTGTATGCCAAAGCCAAAGAAAGAGATTCTCAGTGCTTGATTGTTTAGTTGAGCAGAAACAAACTCTTACACTGAGTTTGGCCCAAAGTACAGATTAATGAATGAAATAAATACTGCTATCATTTTAAACCACTGAGTTTTCAAGTGGTTTGACATGCAGCCACAGTAAAGAAACAGTTGAATACATACCATACATGCCCCTAAATGGTATAACTTTTATAGTAATTGCATTGAATCTATAGCACAATTTAGGAAGAGGTGGCATCCAATTAATAGAAGTAAGTACTTTCTAGTACCTGAACATGACATACATTTTCATTCATTGGTACTTTTGAAAATCTTGCAGGAGAGTTTATGACTTTTTAGACATCGCACATTTTTTAGTTTTTTCCTAAGTACCTTTTATTTTAATGCTATTTTTTATGGTAACTTTATTTTTTTGTTGTTTGTTTTTGTTTTGAAAAATAATCATTTGTGTTTATTAGCTAAAGGGAGGGAAGTCAGAGCAGTATAGAGTCCTACCAGTCCTTCCTATAGTCTACCCACTTAGGCCAGCTTGCCAAGGCCTTGCCCCAACCCATAGCAAGCTCCCAGACACAAAGGCCCACTGGGAAAGGAAGAGAAATTCAGCAAAGGTCAGAGGCCAAGGAGGAAAGAAATGGAAGTACTGGGTAGATAGGTCTAGTAAGCGTTATTTTGGCTCCTCACTTTCAGTGGAGAAGGCTAAGTGCCCCAAATCTGAATCCATAAGAATCAAGCAGGACTTGGTTTTGGTTTCTTGTCAAACCTTTACATGTGAGGGGTAGAGAGTGGCACAAAGTCAAGAGGCAACTCTCTCCAGGGTCAGTCCTTGCCAGATGGATGCTGGTCCAGTCTCTGAGCCTCTGCCTCCATACCATGCCAAGTTCATGTAAGGCAGCAACTTCTGGTCTGCCCCAAGAGAGGGAATGGATCGTAAGAGGTCAGGGGGCCAGTTTTATGGTAGCTTTTATTGATTTTTCTACCTAGTTATTACTAGTACATAGATATACAATTGTGTCTTTAAAATTGATTTTATCTGTAGAATCTTGCTAAACTATTAATTCTAAAATTTTACTATTAATCATTCGAGATTTCTACATAGGATCTTTTTCTTAATATTTCTGTTTATTTTCCCTTCCTAATAACTGCCTATTTTAGCATCCTTCTTTGATTCTGAGGTACCATTGACTATAAATTGCATAAAATATGTTTCATGTTTATACAAAATATAAAAAGTATTTGTACCATATAATTAAAAATTGTATTGTTTTCCTTTGCTTTATGGGACTGATTTGGACTTCAACACTAATGTTGAATAGAAGTCATAAAAGATGACATCCTTGTTTCATTCACATTTTATAGGGAATGCTTTCAGTTTCTTTTTTTTTTTTTTTTTTTGGAGGTTTTGGAAATACACATATTGAATCTTATTGAATGCTTTTTCTGCTTCAATTGAGATAGTCATCTGATTTTTCTCTTGATGTGATGAATTATGTTAGCTTAGTTTTTAAATGATAGACTAATGCATTTCTAATATAAGCCCTACTTAATTATTAGATGTTATGTTTTTTATTCATTACTGAATTCCATTTGCTAATATTCAGTTTAGGATATTTGCATCTATCTTTTTGGGTGAGGTTGCTCTTTACTTTTCTTCTCTTACACTGTCTTTTTAAGTTTTGATGTTAAATTTAGTGTATGATGTTTGCATCTATGTCTAATCTATGTCTATGAGTAAGGTTCATTTTAAATTTTCTTCTCCTTTTTTGTCCTTTTATGGTTTTGGTATCAAGGTTAACCTAGGCTTATTACATGGAATGTAACTGCTCCCTCTTTCACACTGTAAAATGGAATATTTTGTGTGTTATTAGATTGGCTTGTTGAATATTTTATGAAAATATTCAAATTTGTAAGCAAAATTATTTGGGCCTTCAATTTTATGTAAAGATTTTGACATTTCCACTCAACTACTTAATGGTTGTCATTAATCCTAGTTGGGCTTTCTACTTCTTTTCAAGTATGTTCTGTTGCATTTTTAAAGGAATGTATCTACTTCATCTACGATTTCAAACTTTTGGTGTGAAGTTGTTCAGAGTATTTATTCATCTTTAAATATCTGCTGAATGTGTAATTACATCTCTTTTTCATTTATAATATTTATTTCACTTCGTTTTGCTTTATCAAGAGTAGCAGACAACTGCCAATAATTAGAAGTTCCAACATACATTTTTTGAGGCTCACTATTTTGCTCTTTTTCTAATCATCTTTACTCACAATATCAAATCTCTATCTCTTTAAACATATTAAACATGGGTGGTCAGTATATTGTTTCAGTTAAATTTAGTATTTAAATTCCATATATATCTGATTTTGTTACATTTTTTCCTGCTTGGTTCTGCTTCATGACACATTTTGTCCTTGGCTGTTTTCTAACTCTTGATGATCCAAGATACTTCTGTGGAAATTCTTTAAATTCTTGGAGGAGAGAGGGCTGCTCCAGATAGATTAGTGTTTGCTTCTGCCAGGTACCTGAAGTCCCCAGATTAAGTCTACTTCCAACAAATTCTTGGCTTGAGGCTTTTCTGAATACTAGTGTAGTAAGAATTCACATAAGTACATTATAACATATGAAAAACAGTGAGAATTTTACACAGAATATTATGATGTTAGAGAGCAGATATACTAATCTTGTTTTATGTTGAAACAGGTGGTATACTACTAGTGTAGTATGAACTCAATTTGCAAACAATATGAGGTCTAGCTTTTAATTATAATTTTTCAAGAAAGATGGTTTTTCATTCACTGATAAAAAAGTTTTGAGATATTGATTGATCGACTCATTGATTGTCCATCAGATTGGGAATGGTAGTGTTACCCTTTGGTGAATATTTTTTTAAATGGGCTGATCTTCTATTAGAATCCTCACCTTGATTGGGCCCTATAATTTTTTTCACTTTCCTGGTTTTATAAATACTCTTTCACAAAAACTATTTCAACTATTTCAAGTAGTCATCTTACCTTCCTAGATTCCAGGATTCTTTTTGCCCCAGATATTCCTTACTTATTATTTTAAATATTCTAATAATATTTTATAATATTTAATATTTATATAATAGTATATAATAATTAATAGTTATATAATGTTTTTATTTTGGTTTATTGATAAGTTTAAGATGAGCTAGAAAGACTTTCTATCTTTTATTATAAATTGATTCAAATAAGATTTTCTGTCTAGGTCCCTAGTATACCATAGTCCTAAAAATGGAAATCAAATATGTTTTCTTTTTAATCATTTTATAAGTTTCTATTGGCCACTTATGTGCCAGTCATTAAGGAAATAGCTTGAAACAGAGAGTTCAATAAGTTGCAGGCTCTAACTTCAAGTAAATTAGAGTTTGGAAGGGGAAGAATTCACATAAGTACAACATTATAACATATGAAAAACAGTGAGAATTTCACACAGAATATTATGATGTTAGAGAGCAGATATACTAATCTTGTTTTGTGTTAAAACAGGTGGTATTAGGGAATATGTTTTGAAGAAGTCAGTGTATGAGGAATATAAGCAGGATATAAGTTTCATTAGAGAAAGTGCCTAATTTGGCCTGGTTAATATTGTACTCTTTATGTCTAGAATAGGTCCTTAATAAGTATTTGCAAAATAACAAATGTTTGAATAGGATGTAATTAAAATCTGGTTACTTCTATTGCCTCTGAAAGAATAATGACTATTGGTAAATTACACCATGTCTTTATTTTTCCAAATTTTCTCTAATCTATACTTTCCCATGTTAAAAAGCATGTATCTACCTTCTTCATGTCTTTCTCAAATACATAAGAATAGAAGAAAAATGGGGAGTGGCTCTGGAATTCATAGTGTCTGACAGAACAAGTTATTTGTCTAATTCATTTATTTAACCGACTACCCCACCCAGGCGCCCCTCAACTTTCTTTTTAATTGAATGCCTAGTTTTTTATTTTCTTGGAGTTCTGAAACTATGAGTATTGGAGGATTATAGATCTATGGAAATATAAATTCCTATTTTATACAATTTTGAAGTCATTTTTTGGTTGGCTATTCTAAAAATTTTCCTCTTTCTTTTCAAGTGCCTTCTTTAGTTTGGGGCATATTTTTAAGTTCTGAAATTCATGGAAGCATATTGAAAGGTTAATAAGTTATCATGGCAGTGGTGAGGTTTATGTTCTCATTTCATGTCAGTGTAATAATCCAGATAACTTTTGGCTGGCTTCACATAAAGTTTAATAATCTTTCTTTGTATTGTGGTGGTATTTTTTCCTCAAGATTAGTGAGGTCAAAATTTAAGTACTCACAAAGGATAAAATAAAAAGAAAGAAAACTAAGGGAATTTTTTTTTTTTTTTACCAAACATTATTTTAGGAGTACTCATCTCTACATGTTACAATTGAACTTCAACTGTTGTGACATTTAGAATAGCTGTCTCCAAACACTTGAGGGAAAAGTTACCATATTTAAGGTAACAGATATTTACTGAGTATCTATTTTACGTTAAACACTTTGCTACACATGTAGGTGATATAAAAATAAGAGACTTTTTTTTTTTTTACTTTAAGTAGTTTCTAATCTATTTGGTAAATGGACAAATATGTAATGATATACCAAACAAGGTATAAAACTATGAGAGCACTGAGGTGAGGGAAAGTTTATATCTCCTTATAGGTAGGACAATAAAGAAAGAGATCATAAGCCTATGGGCTCTAGAGTTAAGCTTTAATAAGACAAATAGAATTTTGGTAGCTGAGGCTATGAGATGCTTCAGGAATAGCAGTCTGTACTAACAGCATTAGATGCTAAGAGACAAAGAATTCAGGGCATATTTAAAGCATGGTATGTATCATAAGTTTATGCATGTGGGAGGATGTTGAGAAGCTGAATGAGAGGTCTTCATCTGGTAGATCAAGAAATTTTTGTCTATAGGGTGCTTGGGGGGCTCAGTTAAGCAACTGCCTTCGGCTCAGGTCATGAGATCCCAGAGTCCCACATTGGGCTCCCGTCTCCGCGGGGAGTCTGCTTCTCCCTCTGACCTTCTCCCCTCTCATGCTCTCACTCACTCTCTCAAATAAATAAGTAAATAAAATCTTAAAAAGAAAGAATTTTAATCTATAATTTAAGTTATGTAACAGTACTATATTGCATATTTGAGAGTTAAGAGAGTAGATCCTAAAAGTTTTCATCACAAGAAAAAAAATTTGTAACTATGTAAAGTGACAGATATGAACTAGACTTATTGTGGTGATCATTTCACAACAGATACAAATATTAAATCATTACATTGTACACCTGAAACTAATATGTAAATTGTACCTCAATTTAAAAATGAAAAAGGAAAAAAACAAACTTAGTTTATATGAAATGTCCATGGGGAAAACTGAAGTATAATGAAATCATCCAAGCTATTCTATGGGAATAATTCTTTAGCATCATGTTCAAAGACCTAGAGAATGTAATAGCAAGATGCATTCAGAACTGCAAAGACTTTAACACAGTAAGAGTAAAGGAGGCACTTGGGTGGGAGGATGCAGAATGCTAAGAGAGGGAGCGAGAACCTTAGGTTCTAAGGAGCATTAAATTGATCTTAATGGTGGAAAGGAATCAAGGAAAATTTTTACTAGAGGTGTAACAATAAGTACATTCTAGAAATCTGGGAGTACATGTACTCATAACTCCCTCAATCTTGTGCTTCTGCCCAGAGGCTATTCTTTCTACCTTTTTCCTTGACGTTTAACTCATTTTCTCACTCTTTTTTGAGAAAGAGCAGGTGGGCAGAGAGAGAGAGAGAGAGACAATCTGAAGGAGGCTCCATGCCTAGTGCAGAGCCCACCTTTGGACTTAGTCTTAGAACCCTTGAGATCATGATCTGAGCTGAAATCAAGAGTCAGATGCTTAACCTACTGAACAACCCAGGTGCCCCTCAATTACTTTTTCTTTATTTTATTTTTTTTTTAAATTCCAAGAAGATCTACTGTCAGGGAATCTGTGCTTTCCCATTTCACTGTGCCTAAAACACTTGAAAACCTCACATTTGAGGACAAGAAACCACAATAAGGAAATAACCTCAGTTGGTTCTAACCTTTACAAATGAAATTTTGTGGTATAAAGATAGGATTGAAACTATTTCGGTGGGTGAGACTGTGATGGAAGAGAATTTAAGCAGAGGAGAAAAGTCAAGTACAGAGCCTTTGGGAATGCTTATTTTTAGATGACAAGAGGAAGACAAAGAGCCAAAGTAGGAGAAAGAATGACAGATTGGAAAAGTAGGAGCAGAACCAGGGACAGAGTAGAGTGTCATGGAGTAGAAGAGCCAAGAGAATTGCCAAAGGCATTGTAGTGAATGTAATTGATGGCATAGACACAGTGATAAAGCAGACCACTTAGGTAAAGCAGGAAAATTAAGAGTAGATTTAGTGCGGCCATGAAGTGTCTAGATTGCAACAAGTTAAGGCTGGGAGGAGATTAAGATTGAAGATGGAAAGTATCAAAGATGGATGGACAGAGGAAAAGCATAAATGAGACATGTCATTAAGAACACAATGGGAGGATGGGGTCCTGTGTGGCTCAGTTGGTTAAGCATCTAACTCTTGATTTCAACTTAGGTCATGATCTCAGAGTCCTGAGGGACTCTGTGCACAGAGGGAAGTCTTCTTGAATTTCTCTCTGTCCCTCTGCCTCTCTGTTGTACACACTCTCTCACTCTCAATTAAATAAATAAATAAATCTTAAAAACACACAAACATGCACACACACAATGGGAGGAGATAGCCTTGAGAAAGAGAAAACAGACAGCAGAAAGAAATAAGAGGCAGACAACCAAGACAGATTTTAGGTAGAAAAGGGGAGCTTGGGGATGCCTGGGTGGCTCAGTTGGTTAAGTGACTGCCTTTGGTTCAGGTCATGATGCCGGAGTCCTGGGATCGAGCCCCGCATTCGGCTCCCTGCTCAGCGGGAAGCCTGCTTCTCCCTCTCTCACTCCCCCTGCTTATGTTCCCTCTCTAGCTGTGTTTCTTTCTGTCAAATAAATAAATAAAATCTTTAAAAATAAAAAAAGAAAGAAAAGGGGAACTTGAAGGCACTGGATGACATAGTGTAGCATAGTGGTTTACCAGTGCTGGTCCTTGGAGAAAACCCTAGTTCTACCACAAACTTTGAGACCTTTCATATGGCACTTGACTACCCTGAGCCTCAGTTTCTTTCTCTCCTCTCAAATGGGGATAATGACCATACTTAAAGTATATCAGTGAGAACTAAATGGGTTAAAACTTTGAGCAGTACTTGGCTCATAATAATTGCTTACTATCATATATAGAGTACTTACTATCAATGTAGAGTTGATAAGAATGTGGTAAGAATATCGTGGAAGAGTAGATGTGTGGAAACAGAGCCAGGGAATGAGCGCACCTTTTGAAATAGTTTTTCATGTCCTCTAAGTGAGTAAGAGGGCCAGATGGACCTGGATATCAGTGAGACAGACTTTGAGAATACTGTAAGAAGTAGAAAGAGCCTAGGAACCAAGTGAGAAAGAGAGCCTCAAACCCTTATATAATTATATATGTGAAAGAAATGTAAAAATGGAGAACACATCTCTGGGTTTTTATAATTTCGATAGACACAATACTGCCATTAAATTATAGGTGGTGCTAGGCTTGTTCAGGGAAAGCTTTTAAGATTTCTTGCATCCTGGCTTTTTTTCTGAAAGGATTTAAAAAAAATTGACAGAGAAAACCAAGTAACTACTGGCCTAGCACACAACATAACATTAGAATTTTTCTTTTTCTAAAGTATAGGAGAAAGGATCATAGATTCTCAGGGTTGGAGAGTGCCTGAAAAGATGTTCAAAAGAACCAACTAGCAGATACTCAAATCCTATAGCACTGGAGGAGGTGATTGGCTGGGTGTTTTTAGTCTCTGTTTTAAACTATCAGCAGTATAGAACTAACTAACTGCTCTGATCATTAGAAAGAAAGACCTAAAACTTTCTAAGTCAAATTTGTTTTTCTGGTCATAGTTCTATCATTTGGCACTTAATAGACTATGTGTCACATCTTTCCTACTGCCAATTTGTTCAATATTTGAACATAGCTATTTTTTTTTCTGAATCTTTATAAGGGAAGGGTGATGATATGGTAAAACAGATTTAGCTTATTCCATCACTGCTCCCCTGAGACGTTTTTGAGTTCCTGTGTTGCTTTGGCCACTTTGGACCTCAGTTTGTTTCAATGTCTTAGGAAGGTCAGACTCAGGAAGAAGAGGATAAAGGCAATACATAGGTCAGGTTTGATCAGTGTGAAAGGAGGAGTATAAGTTAAATTTTTATTATTTTATATAAAACTGCTTACCAAGCAGAAACAGAGGGTGAACAGAAAGTCCATATGAGTTTGATTTAATTTACTTGTGAAATGGGGCTGAAGATACCTACCTTTTCAGGTTACTGTAAAGATTAAATGAGCCTATAGCCAGGGACTGACATCTTAGAACACTCATTAAAGAGCACCTATTGGGGTGCCTGGGTGGCTTAGTTGGTTAAGTGACTGCTTTTGGCTCAGGCCATGATCCTGGAGACACGGGATCGAGTCCCACATTGGGGTTCCTGCTCGACAGGAAGCCTGCTTCTCCCTCTCTCAGTCCCTCTGCGTGTGTTCCCTCTCTGGCTTTGTTTCTCTCTGTCAAATATATAAATAAAATATTTTTTTAAAAATAAATAAAGAGCACCTATTGTGGCTATTATTATTCTTATCGAGTGACATTACCAATAACAGTAATGAAATCTATGCTTTTATGTGTGCATTAGGTAAATTTTAATTATTTTATAAGTTATAGATATGAAGAACATGTGCATATAAATCTTTTATACCTTTTATAGAGCTACTTAATTGGAACTGTAGTAGTTCTCATTTAAAATGGAGATCATTTAAAAAGTGAATATGATATATCATCTGGCTTTGTTGATCTTTGTGTTCAGAATTTAAATCCATGGGATAGATCATGTCACAGTTTACATTGGTATGCAGAAGGAAATGGCAATTCTGTATTCATGACAGCCTATTTAAAATGGCCATGAAAGAGTCTCTCATAACAAGGTTATATGGCATTGATTGCCTTTCAAGTATTTATTTATTTATTATATGTGCCATTTCTGAAAAATTAAAAGTGCAACGAAAATTCATGGCTATTTCCAGCTTCCGGGGAGCTGGATAGATACAAGAGTATATTTATGGGGTGTTTATTTCCTAATATATGCAATGGAGTTGATTCTAAATGATTTGACGTAGAAGCACAATATAAATCTCTATAGGCGCAAGTAGAATTAAGGTTTGCATTAAATCTTTGCCTAAGATACCCTAAAGCAGGTTATGAAAAATTCCTTTCTTTGTATCAAATTGAATCTTACTAGGAAGCTAGTGATGAAAGAGGACCCCTGGACCTCTTTGTTTTTATCACCACATCCATCATTAACTTTTATTCGATTTATAGAGGAAATGTCTTGTTTCTGATATGGTAATATACATTCTTTAAAGACAATGTCTTTGGCCTTTAGTGCCTTGCATATAAGTGAAACTATGGGGGAGGAAACTGCTCTTTATATAGCTCCTTCCATGTGCCAAGCACTGTTCTGGGCATTTTGATGTTTAACATTTATGTAGTGCTTACAGTGGGCTAGGTATTTTGTCCCAAGTGCCTTATGTGAATTACTCATTTAATTCTCACAATAACCATATGACTAGATATCATTTCTCCATTTTCCAGGTGAGAAAAATTCAGATTCTGAGTGATGAAGTAACTTACCCAGAGTTAGTTCATAATTAGTGAGTCTAGGCCAGGAACCCAAGTTTGATTAATTAAAAAACCCATCTTTTTTCCATCATTCCCCAAATAGTTTTTAATTATCTTTTGATCTGGGAATGAATACATAAATGAGAATTTGGGGGATATTTCCTTCTTCTGGGCCTAAGACCATCGCTAAAACATAGAAATTCTCATTTACCTCAGAGATCAAGTAAAGAAGATAATGCTCATTCACTCATTCAGTAAATACTTAATGCTAGTTTACTTTGTGCCATGCATTTCACTAGGAACTGAAGACATGGAGGTAAAAAAATTGTCTCTGATCCTTACTGACTCATGGTCTTTAGGGGATTCAGACAATAAAAAACTTCTAATATGTAGCTACTGTAGAAACTTTCACAGCTTGGGGGTGCAGGAAGTTATTAAAAACTTTCCAGAGTGGCTGACAGCCAAGCTGAGTTTTACAAACCAGGAGTACTGAACCAAGAGAAGAAAGAAAATGGGAGAAAAAAACCACACAAATAAAAACCTTTTTTTTTTTTTTAACTTCTC
>PITA01014063.1:0-54901 GCA_004023965.1 Spilogale gracilis | reverse complement strand
GCTTCTTCAGATGTGCCCGTCAAAGGAGCTTTTGGACCCAAATCCTGACTGTGGCCTCCTTGTCCTTTAGGGGTTGTGGAAAACTGCACATTTCTTGGCAAGTATTTCAAAACTGACTTCAGGGTGGAAGGGGAGCCTGTGGTCCTGAGGTGCCCCCAGATGCAGCTCTGGTTGTGGACATCTGTCAGCCCCCATGTCAACGCGACATGGCGTAAAAACGATTCTGCTAGAACAGTCCCAGGGGAAGAAGAGACTCGGACGTGGATCCAGGATGACTCTCTCTGGATCTTGCCAGCCTTGCGGGAGGACTCTGGCACCTACATCTGCACTGTCAGGTAAGCCCCCACAACCCCCAGCCCTGGGGTAGGGAGTGGGTCTCCTTCCAGAATGGGCTTCTGCATGGTTCTTCAGCGATAACCTGGATTTCAAAATTTGGTGTCTAGATGAGAATCTACCTTTTGTCCTCCTCCCTGTTTCTGAATACTTCCCTGGATGTCTTCATGGCTCTTTGTCTCCCTTCACTGAAGCCTTTGCTCAAATGTCACCTCTTTGGAGAAGACTTCCCTAGCTACTTTACCTACACCAGTACTCCTCGCACTCTCTCTCTTTCCCCTGTTGGTATTTTTCCTCACCTGACACACATGTGTTTACTTATTTAACATTGTCTACCCCATTAGCATGTAAACTCTAGATCCACTTTGTTCATGCCTGTGTCCACCTGGACAGAAGAAACTGACATAGAACACTGGACGACACTCTATGAATGAGTTAATCCAACTGCTTATTGTACGTGTGACGGGACCAAGCTCACTTATAAATTGCTCCCAGGTAGTGTGTGTGGAGTTGAGACAGGAACACAGAGCTCCTGATGTGGGGGTGTAGCCCCCTTCCTCTTTGTCCTGTCCAGTTCCCATTGTTGTGCAGCCGTCATCACCGTCCATCCCCAGAACTCTCCATCTTCCCACACTGAAGCTCTGTGCTGGTTAACGACCAACTCCTCCTGCACTGTCCTCCAGCTCCTGGCAGCGCCCACCGTCTGTCTGTCTCTGCAAATTTGGGTGCTGCAAATACCACATAGGAGTGGAATCAGACAGTATTTGTTGTTCGGTCACTGGCTGAATCCACTGAGCACAGTGTCTTCAAGGGTCATGCAGTGTATATCTGAATTTCCTTCCTTTTGAAGACTGATAATATTCCATTGCATAAATATATCATATTTTGGTTACCCATTTATTTGTCAGTGGACAATCTACCTGCCTTTGGCTATTGTGAGTAATGTTGATCTGATCCTAGATGTACAGAGATCTATTTGAGTCCCTGCTTTGACTTCTTTTAGGTACAAAACCAGGAAAGAAATGGTGGATCAATGGTTATTCTATGTTTAATTTTTTGAGGAACCATCATATCGTTTGCCACAGTGGCTGCTCCATTTTACATTCCCACTGGCAGTGTACATGGGTTCCAGTTTCTCTACATCTTCACCAACACGTATTATTTTCTGCGTTTTTCTTGAAGAGGGATGATAGCCATCTTACTGGGCGTGAAATGATAAGTCATTTTAGTTTTGATTTGCATCTCCCTAATAATTAGTAATGCTGAGCATCTTTCCATGTCTTTTATTGGCTGAATGCCTAGTCAAGTCCTTTGCCCGTTTTTAGCTTTAAAATTTTTGTTGTCTTATTTAAATTTCTTTAAAAAATTGAAATATAATTAATATGCCACATTATGTTAGTTTCAGGTACACAGTATAGTGATTCAGCAATGCTATACGTTTCTCGTGCCCAGTGCCAAGTATGCTCTTATTTCCCTTCATCTATCTCTCCCATCCCACCGCCCGTCTTCTCCCTGGCAGCCACCAGTTTATTCTCCGTATTCAAGAATCTTTTTGTTTGTCTCTTTTTTATTTTGTTCATCTATTTTGTGATGAACACAGATTTTCTTAAATTTCACCTGTAAGTGAAATTTGTATTTGTCTTTCTGTGACTGATTTTGTATTTGTATTTGTATTTGTCTTTCTGTGACTGATTTATTTCACTTAATGTCATTCCATCTAGATCCATCCATGTCGTTCTAAATGGCAAGATTTCATTCTTTTTTTTTTATGGCTGAATCATATTCCTCTGTGTGAGAGAGAGACAGAGAGAGAGAGAGATATCGTCTTTATCCATTCTTTGAGTCATTTGTTTTTGAATTGTAGGAATTCCTTATATATTATGGCTATCAATCCCCTCCCAGATATATGATTTACAACTATTTTCTCCCATGCCATTGGTTTTCCTTTTTACTCTTTTGATAATGTACTTTGATGCACAAAATTTTTTAGATTTTGATAACGTTCAATTTATCTATTTTTTTCTTTGGTGGCCTGTGCTTTTGATGTCCTAGCAAAGAAATCATTGCTGAATCTAATGTTGTAAATCTTTTGCTCTGTGATTTCATCTAAGAATTTTTATAGTTTTAGCTCTTATGTTTAGGTATTTGACCCATTTTCAGTTAAAGTTTATACATGGCATAAGGTAATGGTCTGACTTCATTCTTTTGCAAGTGGCTATCTAGTTTTCCTAATACCTTTTATTGAAAAGATTGTCCATTTCCCACTCAGTGATCTTGGCAAATCTTGCTACTTCTTGCAGGAGAAAGTTGTAGGTGTAGTTAATGCTGGTGATTTTAAACCTTGCCTCGCTAAGTTCTCCTGAAAGAATTAGGGCAGACTGGGAACTGGTGGTCTTCCCTCTGCCGCTGCTGCCTGTATCCTGCCCCCAGGCTCTGCCCTCTCCTTTTACCAGCCAGTTTTAAAGTCTCTGCACATCTAAACCTGCTTCATTTAAGGAGAAACTGTACCTATGAGTATTTTCATTTAGAAAGAGAATCAAAGAAAGCGCATTGATGGCACAGGGAATTACAGGTGAATGGGAGAATTTTAGACAGTATCAGTCCTAGTCCTAGATAGTGTGTATGTGTGTGCGGGGAGGGTGAGGAGGGGGAGTGTGTTTAGTCCTGTCAGTGAACCCTGCCTAGGAAACAGATAGGCAGTCCCTTATTTCCATATCAGGGCAATGTGGATATCTGATTTTACAAAAGCTATAAACACATAGTTTTTCTTTGATTTTAGTGGAAAAAATTCTAATGTTTTCCTAAGGAATTCTACTAAGAAAACTTAATAGTGTGGTAGAAAAATAATGGAATTCGGAATTAGAACGGTATGAGTATGAATCATAGCCCTCTTATTTTCTAGCTAGTAGGACTTGGCATTTATGGATCTGTTTTCTCCTTTGGAGAGGGAAGAGTTTGTTGGGAGAGTCTTGTGAAATCGCAGCATGTGAAACATCTAGTTATAGGGAGCACCATAGACAATGGGCCATACAGACATGGAAATGCCTTTTCTTTCCCAAAGGCAATACTTACTGAGTACTAAGGGGATAATATGCAAGAATCAAGGAGACGTGAGCTGAGTCATGTTTGTCTTAAAGATTGTTTTTCTATTTGGTTAAAAAAAATATGCCTAATACCTTTATTTCATTTTATTTTTTATTCTTTTTAAAAATATTTATTTATTTATTTATCTATCTATCTATTTATTTATTTAATGTGTGGGGGGCAGATGGGGGGTGAGAGAGAGAAAGAGAGTCTTTTTTGTTTTTTAAAGATTTTATTTATTTATTTGACAGAGAGAAACACAACTAGAGAGGGAACACAAGCAGGGGGAGTGAGAGCGGGAGAGGCAGGCTTCCCGCCAAGCAGGGAGCCCGATGTGGGGCTCGATCCCGGGTCTCCGGGATCATGACCTGAGCTGAAGGCAGTCACCCAACCAACTGAGCCACCCAGGCACCCTGAGGAAGAGAATCTTGAGTAGACACACTGCTGAGCTCAGAGCCTGTTGTGGGGCTTGATCTCATGACCCTGTGATCATGACCTGAGCCAAAATCAAGTCAGACGCTCAACCAACTGAGCTACCCAGGCATCCCTTTATTTTCTCTTTTTATAGAAAAAGAGAGCTCTGAGATTAGGGGGGCAGAAGAAATCCTGGGGTCAAGGTTTTTTAACATGTGAGAGAGACTCCCTGGCTGATCTCTAGAACTCTCTTTCAGCTCTAAGTTGGGGGTTCCAGCAGAGTGAGAATCACCAGCAGTCACCCTAATACACTTTGTCAGGTGTTAACACAGCCCTGTTCCTGTGATTTCTATAATCTTCTGATCTAGAATCAACTTGACCTTTCTGTCCGCCAGGGTGGGCAAGTTATTGCTGCTAAATCAACAGCCCCCAAATCTCAGTGGCTTAAAACCACAGAGGCTTATTTATCACACGTGCAACAAGCCTACAAGCCCATGATGAGTTGCCAGACAATCAGGGACCCAGACTGAAGGAGCTGCCATTATCTCAAATGTTGGTTGCCATCACGGAAGGAAACGTGCTCTAGAGTGTCCCATGTGGCTATTAAAACTTCGGTGTAGCAGAGACACTTTCATCTCATTGATGAGGAAAAGTCATGTAACTGCACCCACCCATGGTGGGGCCATGACATGTAATTCCAGTCTTTGCTCAGGGTGGGGGAACCGCACATACTCAGTGAACAGCACAACTGACCACCATTCCTTTGCTGTGGGGAGGCCACAGCACATGGAGAATGTGAGTGGTGATCAAGTTATTCCGCCCCCGTCATCAGTCTTTTTTGAGTTATTTTCACAGACTGTCTTGCCCACGGGAATTACCAGATCAATAATGTGAACAGGTTTGGAACTCTCGATATGTGTAGTAAGTTTGGTTTCTGGAGATATTTTCTGAGTTCACGGGTTTTCCCAGAGACTTCCTGGGCTTCTAACCTTGGTTTGACCTCTAAGTAGTTCTACAGCCTTAGGAAATAGCCTCATTTCTGTACACCTAATTTTCCTTATCTAAAAATGATATAATAATACTTCCTACCTTGTAGGGTTGGAGAATAAACGAAATAACTTATGTAGAACAGCTCTACAGGGCCTGCCACACACCTCCCCAGCTGCTACAATGACTGTTTCCAGGTGTGCGCTGTTCTTTGGACTCCATCATTTTGTTTCTTTGACTTACAATGAGATTATGTATTTTTCAAGGTGATAGCCCTTTCTGCGTTTCTTTGTGCCTAAGATAATTGTTCATTATTTTCCTTTTTTTTTAACTAGACATGAAATATAATACTAGATATTGGCTTTATCTATTTGAATTAATTCTTTTTACTTTCAGGTAGTAAACTTCCATCACTTACTTCTCTCATGTACATTTTTCACATTTTCTTCCTTCTTTACATGTAGACTGTTTGCCTTTTTGCTATGCAGTCTTCTCTCCTCCCTCCGCTCCTTACACAGTACAAATTCTTATGGTCTCTGTTGATTATGTAGTTAGGAACTTAGCTGAGATAACTATAAACTGAGATAACTTATTATGGTAGTCAGGAACTTAGTTGAGATAACTATATTTTTATGTTTTTCTATTTTTTTCCCCATG
Source organism: Spilogale gracilis (assembly GCA_004023965.1). Classification (NCBI taxonomy): domain Eukaryota; kingdom Metazoa; phylum Chordata; class Mammalia; order Carnivora; family Mephitidae; genus Spilogale; species Spilogale gracilis. The sequence continues at coordinate 49,426 of PITA01014063.1, read as the reverse complement.
TTTCTATCAATGTTTGCTTCCACCTTTCCCCAGTTCTATGGTCTAGATAGAATTATTATACTGAGGCTAGAGTTAGGCGAACCAAAAAAACAAAACAAAACAAAACAAAAACCAAACCAAAACAAACCCTAAATTAAAAAAGAAATTTGCCAAGTTTATTTCCCCCATGCAGTATTGCAAAAATATTTTAGAGATCTTACCCAAAGTTCTCTGTAGTTTTCTGAAATTTGACTTCAGTTGATAGAGGATTCCCAGAATTTAATGGGATTGGGGAAATTATTTTCAATTTCGTTTAGCATTGTTGTTATTTTGCCTTGTCATTTATTATACTTTTTTCCCTTGACTTCAGAAATGCTTCTCACTGTGATGAAATGTCCGTTGAGCTCAGGGTTTTCGAGAAGACAGAAGCTTCCCTGCCTTTCATATCGTACCAGCAAATTCTAACCTTGTCAACCTCTGGGTCCTTAGTTTGCCCTGAGCTGAGTGAATTCACCCATAACAAAATGGATGTGAAGATTCAGTGGTACAAGGTACATCTTCAAAAATTGCTACTTTAATTAAAATGTGTCTTACTAGCCACAGGAAAGATATAAAATATCCATTATGAAGGCAACATATTCACTTTTATATTTGTCTTTTTTCCAACTATTTTTATTTTATTTTTTATTTTTATTTTTAAAAAATATTTTATTTATTTATTTGACAGAGAGGCACAACGAGAGAGGAAACACAAGCAGGGGGAGTGGGAAGAGGAGAAGCAGGCTTCCTGCTGAGCAGGGAGTCTGATGCAGGGCTCGATGCAGGGACCCTGGGTTCATGACCTGAGCTGAAGGCAGGCACTTAACAACTGAGCTGCGCAGATGCCCCTCAACTAGTTATTTTTTAAAAGAGGCATGATTAATATGTTCAGTTCATCTGTGTGTGGCTTGGGTAAGAGTCCTCAGAGTAGAAATTTGAGAAGCCAGAACGCAGAATGAATGGAGTAAGTGACAATTGAAGAAAATAGCTTTTTATGCTAACATTCATCTATAGAAATGTAGAAAAAAAAAGAAATATAGAGAAAACTATTGGTATAGTTAGCAACTGTGTACACATATTAATGAAGCTTTTTTTAAAGCACATGATAGTTAACTTTTGGGTTAAAGGAGTAAATATAAACAATGTGTTTTCTTGACTGGTTGAATAAATACTATCCTAGATCACTTGTGTAGACAAAGTATGGGCAAACTATAGCTATAATCAATTGGCCAAATTGACCTGCCACCTGCCCAACAGCTCAGGATAGTTTTTACTTTTTCAGATGGTTAAAAAAAAAAAATTAAAAGAGGGCCACCTGGGTAGTTCAGTCGGTTGAATGTCCAACTCTTGGTTTTGGCTCAAGTTATGGGTCATGAGATCGAGGTCCACGTTGGGCTGGGTGTTCAGCAGAGAGTCTGCCGAAGGTTCTCTCCCTCTGCCCCTCTCCCCTGAGCACATGCTTGCTCTCTCTCTACCTCTCTCTAAAATAGATAAAAAAATATTTTTCAAAAAAAAAATTAGGAGCACCTGGGTGGCTCAGTCAATTAAGTGTCTGCCTCTTTGGCTCAGGTCACGATCCCAGGGTCCTGGGATGGAGCCCGGCATTGGGATCCCTGCTCAGCAGGAAGCCTGCTTCTCCCTCTCCCTCTGCATGCTTCTCCCCCTGCTGTGCTTGTCTCTCTCTCTGGCAAATAAATAAAGAAAATCTTAAAAAAAAATTAAGAGAAGAGTAGTATGTCATGATATGTGAAAAAGATATATAATTCAAATTTCAGTGTCCATAAATACAGTTTTACTGGGAGGTAGCCAGGCTGTTTGTGGTCTCATACTACACAGGCCAGGTTGAGTGGCTCTTCAGACTTAGCAGAGGACAGAGGTCATGGCCACTGTGGGCCTGAAATATTTACTGTCTGGTCCTTTACAGGAAACATTTGCCGGCCCCTGATGTAGACAGACCACAGACTGATACTGAAAACTGTAGTTACTTGTTTAAAATTTGATAGAAATTACCTTTAATCAAGAAACGGTCAACTGGTTGACTGGTGTTATAGCTACAAGATACAGGATACCAATGCTAATCATTCCTGAACAGGTACTATGTGTAATTCTGTTCTAGGGTCCCTGGCATATGACCTAACAAAGTAGGGATTGTGAATATGCCCATTTCACAGATTAGGAAGCAGAGAGACAGAAATGTAAGGCCCTTGCCCAAGGTCACACAGCTGGTAGATGGTGAAGCCAGGCTCCACACACCCCTCTCATGCAAGGTGGCCTGGGGGTTTGCGGGCCTTGGAAGAGCTGGGGTGCTGAGCCTGATGGACTTTTCTTCACATTTGGGGACTCATGTTAGGAACAATGAAATTTCTCCTTTTAATTAAATATATTGTCAAATACTTTAAGAGCCACGTTGGCCAACCATTACAGTCGTCTGTGCTCCCATTCAGAGCAAGATTCCGACATGACTCAAGGTTATGTTTGTTTAAAGCTTTCAATCATCATGATTTTAAAGGACAGGTTCCCGAGAACACTTTGTGCTCAGGGATGAGACACATCGTTGGGGTGTTTTCTCGAATCCTATTCAATGTTTTCTATTCTTGCAGGCCTTACTCTTGAGGGTTCTGTAGCGCAGGACTCACAGGACCTTCTGTCCATATGGAAGGTGTGCCCTCGCTCGTCATGCTTAGTTTTTTTCCTTACACATTTTTCTCCATCTTTACTGATTTGTAAAATTGAAACGATTCTTAAAGCCATTACTCTAACATCATTTCTTTACTTTCCCTGAATATTTCTTGCACCCTGACTATTTCTTCTGAATAACACAGTCACCCTGATGACCCTCTTTCCTCCATGTTTCCCAAGGTGGTAATGGCTTACTTTACCAAATAAGAGGTAGTTTCTTTTTCTTCCTTTGAGCTCACACAAGTGTGCTATAAACACTGTGGTTAAACATATCCTACAATTCCATTTTACCTGTTAACAAATTCCCTCTGTCAAAAAATACCTTTAGTGCTATGTCCAAAGTACAGTCACCAAGAAAATACCAGGGCAAGCAGTTCTTGGGTTGCATATTCAACATTGATTGATAATATATACTACTCACATATAGCTTTTGAGATATAAATTACCCTAACTCTGGAAAGTATCTTTCCCTTAAGGATTCTGTCCTTTTGGATCAAGACAACGAGAAGTTTCTAAGTGTGAGGGGAACCTCTCGCTTACTCATCTATAATGTGTCTGCGGAGGATGCGGGTTATTACAGCTGTACCATGATGTTCACCCACGAAGGCATACCGTACAACGTGACTAGGAATATTGAACTACGTGTCAACAGTGAGTACTTGCCCGAGGGATTTCCCCACCCTGTCAATAATAAGCATGCAAAGAATAAATGAGGGTTTGTGTGGAATTCCTTGAATGTCTTTGGTGTGAAAGGAAAACAGACCCATCAACTCGCCTAAAAGCATCGGGCTAATAAGACGTGTGTGTGAAGCTTTGAAAGACAGAAAGCAGGGTGTTTTTATGAGGCGAGGTGGATGGCTGGGGAGTTGATAGGGCTCCAAGTATGGCTAATACACACCAGCAGAGAACCACTGTTCTCTGGGTGGTTCTCTGGGAAGGTCCCTTTGGAGGGCTTGCAACCAGAGACAGCCATCAGAACATGGTTGCTATAACTTTATGCATAATTCTAGGATATTAAAATTTTATTGGATTTTTTTTTTACTTAGAAGTCTATGCATTGGCATATCCAGTGGAAATCCCCCTTTCTTGGGCTTCCCCAAGGCACATGGCCCTTGAAACCAGAGTTTCAGATAGTGAGTGCTCTCACTGCTTTAAATGAGTTCTACTTGAAAATAATGTTGTGAACACTGTTGATGAGTATTTAAAATTGTTTAGCAATTTATTGCCTACATCCTGGATGTCAAGCTTGGTTCAAGGAAAATGAGTCTTGGACTCTGTCCTAGAGAATATGCAGCTTTTGTTTATTTTATATACTAAATACACAATTGGGAGTCTTTTAGGGCATTTCAGAGGGCTTTGGAAATATATTAAGGTTAAGTACGAAATATATTAAGGTTATCTACGAAAGGAGTTTAACTTTTTGTCCCCTTCCAGAGAAAATCCGGAAATTCAGTTTAACCGCAGGGAAAATTGTGTCTCTCATGAACTGAAATCTCTAGATTACACAGTCTTGTGAGGATTCATTCCTATCAACTCCTCGTTCCCCAAGGGGGAATCTCTGATGCATGGGACTGACTTTTGAAACCTTCAGAATTATCCTGTTCATGTGATACTGCACAGGAACACTAGGGGGCGACTAGCCCACATATTACCCCAGGTTGTGCGCACACCGTTTCTCAGGGCTTCTCAAGGGTGGTGTCTAGCCCTTGGGTTCCTCGCTAGACTTGTAGAACCTCAGTTTCCATCTCAGACCTATTGGGTTAGACCAAGGGCATGGTGGGGGAGGGAGCACAGCAATCTGTGTTTAACCCTCCCCCCAACCCACCCCACCCTGATGCTGATGCACCCTTAGGTTTCAGAAGTATAGAGGTACTTAACTCTGGAGGCCTTTTTTGCCCCTTGCCTCCGTGCGGCAGGCACGTGATTATGGGTGTTGCCGGGCGCGGGGGGGTGGGAGGGGGGATTGCGGGGAGGCTCCTGGTCTGAACCCAGAAGCCATGTGCTCTGATGTATGAGGCTGCCTAATGTTTACTCATGTTTGGATTTCAAAATGCTCTGCAGGGAAGATAGAAGGGTAGAGTGAGCAGTTTTGGAGGCGCTCAAACCCTTTGCCCACCCTTAGCCATGCTTTTTGCTCCAATTCAGGTGCCCACTTTCTTCAAGCTGTTGGGAGACCCACCTCTCCGGGGGCTGGGTTCCTATACAGGGGTCCACCTCCGTCTGCCTCCACTCATGTCCTCCACTAACGAGGCATAGTGGCCAGTGCTGGGTCACGCTCGTTATCACTCACTCTGGGACTAGCAGTAGAAACAGGTGGCTGCCAGATTCCTGTGTGTCTATTTATGTTTTTGAAGTGACTGCAGTGCTCTGTGGAGGGGAGGGGGAGCTTTTAGGGCAAATAGATATTCGTTGTGAACATTACTATTAAGAATTCATCCAGGGCGCCGGGGAGGGGAATGGTTAATTATTTATCACAGAGCAAAGAACATCTGTTAGTGGAATGTGTATATAACTGAGGCCTCTTCCAGTAATATCTTTTCTGGGAAAGGCATTGGCCAAAGATGCTGAGTTTTGTGGAGAGCCTGTTTCCTTTGCCAGACAAAGGTCGCATCTTACAATGGTTGGCCAAGGTGTATAGGATAACTTTGTTAATTAGCTAAACAATGGGACTTGGATCTCATCTTGAAATGATGGTTTCCCGAATTGACTCTCTTTTCCTCATATCCTTCTCAGAAAAAGAAGAGGAAACCATTCCTGTGATTATCTCCCCCCACCAGACCATATTAGCTTCACTGGGTAAGGTCTATGAGGACTGTGTCACCCACGGGGGTGCCTGCAGTCCCAAACCCTGTGATCCCCTGGCCCCTGGTGTGCCGTGTGCCTGGGTGGGACCCCGGAGCCCTGGCGTGAGGGGCAGAAATGACATCTTTCCTTCTGTCAGATGTTAGAAATGGCATTGTGTGAAAGTACATAAACTTTGTTGCACGAACACCTGGCTGGCAAAAATCTAAATGTGAAAATCCCAAAGTTCTGGTGGCCATTACCAACTGTGTGAGAGGCCTGACAGCAGGATTCCCTCGTGTGGCCAGCACCTGCCTCTTCCAAAACTTGGCTGATGAGCAGCATTTCCCTAAGAGGCCATTTGTAGCTCGGGGCCGACCTCATCACTGCTTGCCCCACAGAGACGGTCTCTTGTGGCCGAAAGAGCTGCTCAGCGGGTCCAGGTGGATGGCAAGCAGGAGTGACAGGGCTTGCCACTTTTTACCCCGTTGTGGCTCTGACTTGGGCTGTCCCGGCCAGTGCCCACTTCCCTGTTGACCATCCCTGTGTCTCACGGGATGCAGTCAGTGCCAACACCAATCCCACAGGGTCCTTCCACAGAAAGAAAAGCTGCTCAGGGCGTCACTGTGGACTCACTGAAGGACAGACCCACACTCATGTCAGGCTGGGCTTCGCACAGGCCTGTGTGTCCATGAAGTCTGTACCACTTTGATGTTTGTTTCCCTATAATGGTTTTATAGGCCTTGTTCTCCCTCCCTCCCTCACCATCCATGCCTCCAGGGCTCTCTTCTATTTGGTGTTGGGCTTATATTTTAAATTTTCTTTGGTGGCCATAGAGAAGTGGGACTTGGGTGCAGGTGCTGGGATTGCTGCCTGGCACAGGCTGCCTGGGCTCTTGGGATAACCACCTGGAACTCTGGGGAAGTGGGGGCATGGCTGGGTGCTGCCTGGCATTCCAGCACCCCGGCTCCTAGGCGTTCCCCAGCTCAGTGGAGCTGAGTTCCCCACCCCGTTGCTTTGGATGCCCTCATGTGCATGGCAGAACTACCTAAAGCCAGATTTAATGGGTTGCTTTTGGCCAAGAAATCTTAAGGTTGTAAGAGGCAGTGAAGGAGGGAGAAGCGCTCGAAGGGGGGCCATACATTAAAAGACCCACCACAGGGAGGCATATCACCCACATGGTGCCTGGGGAAACATGAGGGCTGAGACCAGCAACAGGCAGAGAGAAAGAATCCAAACATTCATCTGACTTTTTTGTGGTACCTAGAAGAAAGTGTGGAAGAAGGCATCCATGAATTCAGAAGGCCGTGTCGGGGCTGACAGGCCTTGGGGAAGCCATGTGCCCTCGGGGGTTTCATCTCTCACGAACTGGAGATGCTTGATAAACACTGGTGTTCTATGTGAACCGAACCATTGGAGGGAGCTGAGTTTCCTTCTAAGGAAGATTGGCTGACGAGGAATGTTTGAGAAGGGGGGGCAGGGTCTGCCACTTAGATTGGCTGGTGGCCATGGGGGCTGGCATGACCCCCGCTCTCTGGCTGGGTGCTGACATTTCATGCGTGGTATCTTGCTATGCACAGGATCAAGACTGATAATCCCGTGTAAGGTGTTCCTGGGAGCTGGGACGCAGGCGACCACCATGCTCTGGTGGATGGCCAACAACACCAGAATAGAGAACGCCTACCAGGGAGGCCGTGTGACTGAAGGGCAGCGCCAGTAAGTGGGTGAAGATCTTTGTTGGCCGAGAAGTGTCTTATGGGACTTGTGAGGGCTTTGCTCTTCCTTCTAGAGATAGTGTCCTACCAGACCTACTCACAGGACACACATACCCCATTAAAAATAGTCTTTTTCATTATAAACGATCGGATTTTTAGATTTTTATTTTATTATTTTTAAAGATTTATTTATTCATTTTATAGAGAGAGAAAGAGGGAGAGAGCACGATCTGGGAGAGGGTAGAGGAAGAGGGAGAGAGATCTCTATGCTGCACTCTATGCTGAGTGCCGAGCCCAATGCAGGGCTCGATCCCACGACCCTGAGATTATGACTTGAGCTGAAATCAAGAGTTGGACACTTAACTGACTGAGCCATCAGGTGCCACAGATCATTAGAATTTGATAAATCGAATTTTGCTAAGTATCACGCGTTGTTCTTGAGAACCATGCTTCCTGTAGGAGCTGGGCTGCAGTCGACTACTTGACATTACTGTCGGCTTTTCTAGCTGTTTCACTGAACGTTTGTTTCTCGATTTTTGTGGTTTTCCAAAAAATTACTTTGGAATTCATACATTTCCACCCTGCAACCTGAGCAACCAACATTTTCTCAAACCCTTCCGAAGAGTCTGAAAGTGAGCCACAGCATCTGAGGGTGGCTGTGGGCATTAAGGAAGGTTAATGTTAAAAGAAAGGAAGAATTCTGTTCTCATGTGCATTCGTCTTTGGAAAATGTTTTCTCACCCCAAAAGTAGAACAGTCAGATCTTGTAAATGTGAGCCATTTCTGCTTGAGGAAGGGAGATCATTTCATGTTCCAAATTATCAAGGATTTTTAAAATTCAAGTTCCAGTATGATGAATTAGCCTCAACTTTCGCTCACTTGACCTATCAAAAAAGGTCTTTTTCGATGCATGTAATGGACCAGATTTATATGTGGTTAGCACAATTGCTTGCTTGCAAAGTCCTTGTGGGGAAAAACCTTGGCATCACTCATATGCCCCACTTTAGCTTACTCATACAATCCGCTCACTTAAAGGAGCCTATTTTCCCAAGGATTAAAAAAAAAAATTGTCCTAGCATATCCACATCAATTATATTATTATTCCTGCTCCTAGGTAGCAGTGAAGCATCTTCAGGTTATGATCATGTTTCGAATGGCTGCAAGGTCGTCTAGAATCATTCCCTGGCCTGGCCCGTCTGCGGCCCTCTGCTCTGAGCTTGAGTTCCCAGAATGAAAGCTGGCAATGGAGATGGGAGGGGGAAACAGGGCCCAGGCCAGAATTCCTGGAAAATCCCTCTTCCTCAGTATGCAAATGATTTATTGGCCTTACAGTCAAGTTTCTCCAAGGCAGACATACCTCTTCCCACTGCTGCCTCTTTGTTCATCAACGGCCTTAATAATGAATTTTTCCATCATCCAAACAAAACTGGCTCCTGTTAAGTTCTTCTTGTGACAAGTGACCTGTTACAAGGACCTGCATCTTCAGTATCACTCCCACCTGCAGGCACAGGCTTAGAAATTCTCCCAAATAGGGAACAAAAATCATGGCAAGTGCTCCTGACGTTATGAATCCTGAGAGCAATTTAAGCACAGCAGAACCTTCTTGTTGAGAACGTTGGACATCTCTGTTGTAAAGATGAGCTCGCATTTGCTCCAGCACATTTAAGTAGATGTTTTCTCACACAGGGAATACTCAGAGAACAATGAGAACTACATTGAAGTGCCCCTGGTTTTTGATCCAGTCATCAGGGAGGATTTGAACACGGATTTTAAATGCCTTGTCCGTAACACACTGAGTTTTCAGATGCTCCGTACCACAGTCAAGGAAGGTATGTATCTGGGGGAAAGCAGCACGGGCAGGGACCTGTGGACGCTAGACAAAGTTGCTTGTTCTCCAGCTGATTGTTAGGAAGTTCCCCGTTTCCTGTTACTGGAGCACCCAAAGCAGAGCTCTCAGTTTTTATGATTTATTTTTTTGTTGGGTGGGAGCTGGCTTTGGGAGATAATGTTCAAGGAAAAGTTTAAATAGCAAGCCGACTTTTGGGAGAAAGATAAGGTGGTTCTGTGATAAACTAAATACTCCTCCCGCCCCCCATATCCTTGTGTGGTTGGCCCCGGGATCAGCAGGACTAGCTGGTTTCTCTTGACTCCTCGAGGAGGAGGGTGGGGCGTCTTTATCCCGAAATCGAGGAACTCCCTTCTCCAAGAGCTGGGGACTGGGAGATGCGCAGGGCTCAGAGCAGCTTTAGGGTTAAAATCCTCGGTCCCCAGGAGATGAAGTACAAGACTGTAGTTGGATCAACCCAACGCCAATTTACCGTAAGAAGAAAAGAAAAACCTGTGCTCTCATTTGGACCAAACTACCTTCTTCCCGGCACTTGAGTGGGGAAGGGAAATGGAAGCACTGCTGAGACCACTGACAGCCAGAGGGGACGAGGCAGAAGCCAAAGTGATCTCCAGCAGCGGTCTCCTTACGCCTTCCTGGCAGTCTGTAGCAAGCCAACAAACTGCTCCCCGTTCTCTGTGTTTGCTGGGAAGGCAGCTGCAGACAGACTTGTAATTTAAAAGCTGAGAATTTAGTTAAGCCTCAGGGCAGAGCATGACTCATACAACGTTTTCTCCAGTTGGGGTCTGAGCACCACCAGCACCGCCCACTTGGGGCACTACCTGAAAACACAGAGCCTTGGGCTCACCCCAGATCTACCTAAATTCTACCAGGGTAAGGCTAAAGACGGCAAGGTAGCAGGCTCCTTTCCTATTCAAGTTTGAGAACCACTGTCCTAGGACATATATGCAAAAGCTGATGCTTTAGATCGTTTCCATGAAAGAGTCAGTAGTTGTCCAGACTTGGAAAGGAAGGGTCCCCCAGGAAGCAGAGTCCACTTCTGGGGGGGTTCAGATTGTGACCCAAAGGAACCTGTGGTTTGTTTGGGCCCGAAGCTGGGAACGTTTAGACATTTCTGTAACATGAGCCTGTCCTTTGCTGGGTTGACCGTGACTCATGGCCGAGGGCACAGCTAACAGCCTGTCCCCCGCATGGAGAGGTGTGTCCCGATGACTGCCCAGCATATTAACTTGACACACTTCTAAGCCTCGTGGGTTGTTAAGGTAGAAGAATCATCTGGAGAGACAGTCTGAAATTGTGTTGATTCACGGAGGCCCAGATATACGATACGCTGATAAACAGCAGCTTTAAAATGTTGGAACTCTGGCCTCGTCATCAGTGAACCCAGGAAGACTCATGTTCTCATGTTTGCTCGTTACATCTTATTTCTTACTCTCTTTCTGCATTTTCGTGACTCAGAGATGCCAAGGAGTGGAATATAAAATAACTGGGTCCAAGCAATAACCTTGACACCTAAAGCTCCTTTATTCAAAATTGGTTTCTCGTCCTGTGTTTGTTAGTTGATACCATCCTCCTGACCTGCAGGCTCACTGGAAGAGGGCATGCTGGGCCTCGGCCACGTCCCAGTTGGCTGGTTGAGACTTGAACAGATAATAGCTTATTGCCTGCTTTCTAACAGGTGCAACCGCGGCCCTCGCCACCTTGCCCCATGCTGTGCTCTTTCTCTCTGATCGATTTTCGTCCTACCTTGCTCGTTTCCCTAACGCCGCCGAAGTCCTTCTGAAATATCCTTGATCTGATGTGAGGGGCATGTTTTCTAAAAAATCAGTGCACAATTATTAGAAAAAGCGAACTCCAGTTCGTCATCTCTATAAACGTGCGCTGCGCTGTCCCACTTGGCAGTGAGAGAACGATCCCTCCACCCACGATGTGACTCTGTTCTTCCTACAGCTACCACATTCTCCTGGGGGACCATGCTGGCCCCCCTCTCCCTGCTCTGCTTGGTTTTGGTGGGAATATGGATGCACAGACGGTGTAAACACAGAACTGGAAAAGCATACGGTTTGACCACGTTAAAGACTGGCCACTAAGATTTCCCATCTTACCCAAGTAAAATAAAGACAATAAAGCAATTCAGAGACAAATGATATCCTTTTTTATGGAAGGGACTTGGCTTTGCGAGGATTCTGCTGTTTCTCAGTTGGTTTAACGAGCTGCTGTGTTTACGGTGCAGGATGAAGTATGAATGTGACGTTTATTCTGAAAGTAACAGGAGCAGGCGTGCATGCGGGTGGGAGAGCAGCTCTTGGATGCTTGTGACCTAGTTAGAAGTGAATGAGTGTTATAGCTCATTCATTCGTCATTTAACGAAAATGTATTAAAAATCTATGTCATCTCTGCTCCGTGGAAGGTGTAAATAGATACAAAGATAAGACGTAGGTTGCCTTTTTGGGAAGATGGAATTTCATTTTGAGAATGGAAAGAGGGATTTAGAAATGCTAAAGAAGGAGCATCAGAAAAAATTGATGCATTTTTTTTCCAAAAGGATGAGCAAAAGAATAGCGATTAAAATAGGCTGTGAGAAAAATACATGTTAGGACATTTTAGTGAACTAAGAAATAGACTCAGCTTTATAGCAAAGATTCTGAAAATAAGGAGGCAGAAAGGTATTGGGATTATTGCATATGCATTGGAAAAAAAATCAGAACCTCTTTTATATCATATACTCATCTCCCTCCCACCAGAAAAATCCCAGTTAACTTAATAAATTCTGTTTTAAGAAATCAGATTGCAGAAAAACTAGCATGAGTCACCCTTCATTTGAGTTCAAGTCTTTGTTCAAGTGACCTTCCCAGAGGCACTTCTGAATGGTACCTCTTTCCATCCTTCTCTGTTTCTCCCTCTTCTTCGTGCCATGATAGATCTTTCAGACCTTCCATTACATCCGTACTTATTTATTTTCAGTTTTCCCATGGGAATGGCATGAGGACAGATGTTATTTTGGTCATGGCTGTATGCCTAATACCTGGAATCATGCCTGCCAATGAACATTTAATACGTGTTTGTGGAATAAATGAAAATAGGATGGATTTTCTTGCATTCCCTACCAATGCAAAAGTCGCCAAGGTAGAGGTGGACAGGGTTCATTACGTTTCAGTTCCTGCATAACAAAAGAATAAGGCGAGATCAAGGAATTAATAATGACAGCACAGAGAGTTATTTAGGGCTTAAAGAAAGGCATCCTAACCCTCATGGATGGGGGAACATGAACAGGGAATCTGTGGAAGAAACACACATAAGGGGACCATAGAAAAGTGATCCATTTCAGTAATAGAGATATAAATTAAAACAATGTTGAGATACCTAAAGCACTCACACACTATCCGGTTTTAAAAAGGCAACATCAAGGTCACTTCCAGATAATAACTCCCACATCCTGTAATTCAATTTATAAATTGGTACTGGGAAGCAGAAAGGCAATTTGTATCAAGCCAGGGGGTTGCTGGGTGCAGCTTGCTCCTGGAAAGAGCCGAGTGTGGCATCTCTCCCCAGCTCTGTTCAGTGATGTCATGTTGGAAGCTCAATCCACCGTCATGGGAGTATTGACGCCATAGAAACTGGCAGACGCCCCAGGCCAGTGCCCCCTTCCCAGCACACTGCTATTGAGTCCTAGAGATAGATGCCTGGGAATGCTGCTCCTGAGAATTAATTGTAGACTAGTTCCACAACAGAAGATAAATCGATGCATGAAATATTTCAGGGAAACCTATTACCCTGATGATGAACAGTTATGTGTCAATTGTAAGCTATCATTAGCAAGAACGCAAGACAAACATTTGTAACGTTAAGGGAAAATTGTATATTGTTTATGCAATTTATATGATTCAGACAATAGTAAAATTCGTTGGCAGCTAGAAAAAGGGGAAAAACTCAAGGGTTTTGGAGACAGACTTCTTGGGTTCAATTCACGTTCTACCACGTGGTGGCTCTGATTCTAGTCGAGGTCTTTAGCTGTGCCGTATGTCAGTCTTCTGATCTGAAAATGGGGCTAAGAACAGGAACCATCCCCGAGTGCTGTATTTTATCATCAGAAACATAGGAATGGACAGGAGCAAAAATAGTTGTACTGTTTAGACACAAAGGGGGATACTGTAGCCTTCCAGCCAAATGCAGCCTGCTCTGCTTCTGTAAATCCAGTTTCCTGAGCACACAGTCATTTTGTTTATGGTTTGCCTGCGGCTGCTTTTGCTCTTCGAAGGCGGGGTCATCGTGCCAACAAAAGTCTGAAGTATTTGCCATCTGGTGCTGTCCAAAGAAAATTCGCTGACCACAGGTTTAGACCAAGGACATTTACAGGGCAGTTCTGGAGCCTTCCTTTTGTGTTTCCCTGTTGTTCTCTTCTCTTTCCTTCCTTGCCGGTCTTATAAATATGGAAGGAGGAAGAAGGAAATGAGAAGGAGGCAGAGGCCTTTGGGCCTTGAATTTGGAACTTTGACCTTGAATGAGGTGGACGTGAGCTTTGAGATGGAAGCAGAGGGCAGCTCTGGGTGCTTCTGCCTGCTCTCGATCCTCCGGCCGGGGCGCCATGAGGCTTTTGTCCTCTTCCTTTCTGGGACCCCTCCTCCAGGCTTCCCGGGGTTCCCTACCCTCAGGTTCTGGCAGCTTCAGCCATGACCCAGAGAAGAAGCCAACTGCAGCCAGAAGAGAGCTGTTGACAAGTTCGGAGACTCCGCCTGACTGCATGGTCTATGTCCTTCCTCCATCCGTAGTTCTTGGGCGGGGGAGGGATGGGTCTTGCTCTTAGAAAGAACAGGAGACAACCAGGGAATTTTGGACGCCAGATTGATGATAATAGCAAAGTGTAAGTATGATACTGGGATTCTGTTACATTTTGAAAGAGGAGTTGTTGTATTTCTAACAGACTTCCAGAAATTGTTACGGATGGTAGTTGAGATTTGCATCAGAGTGGTCCAGTACTGGGGGGGGGGGCGAAGTATGGATGAAATGCTACTGATAGGAGATGTGTTCACAATCGTCAACACCAGTGATGGGTGTATGGCAGGTCCTTATACGATCCTCTCTCTTTTTTGCATATGCCTAGAGATTTCCACAATACAGAGGAAAAAACCAACACTGTAGAAATAACCAAATACTCACTAGACAAAAGAATTGAGCCCCTAAGCTGATGTGGTAGCCAGTGGAATCTTCTACAGCGGTGAAAATAAATAAAATATAACTACACAGAGCAAAATGGATGAACCTCAGAAATACATTATTAAGTAAAAAATAAGTCCCAGAAACATCTATTTATAGCATGATTCTCTTTTGGGGAAAGTAAAAAACAACTACAACTAAAATCTCTCTCTCTGCATACATGCGTACCTATCTATCTTTATATATATTTATATTTAAGAGCAATATGTGATAAAAGTATATTTTAACTATATTTGGATATGTATGTATTGATATTTAAAGAGCACCTATATGATTTTTAAGGTTTACAGTTGTCTGTGTTTTAAGAGGGCAAGAGAATGAGCAACCCAAGGTTTCAGATAGTGAACACATCAGGGCTGCGATTGGTTAGAAAGACGTCAGTTTCATCAAGTTCTAGATCTCCTATTGAGTCATGGATTATTACTGTTTCTTATCAAACAGATGAAGAAACAGGACACTCATGGACCAATGAAGAGTGTGTGTCTTGAGCTAAGGATTCTGCTTAATTCTGAGTCCAAACTAAACAAACAAACAAAAGAAACAAGGTTTTTCTTATGTCTTCATCCGTTCATGTTCATTCCGTTGGTCAAACTTTCTGAAGTGAAATCTTTTTCACGTCCCCCAACACAATCGGGGGATGGGGCCGTAACCAGCATCGGACAGCCTCACGCTTCGAGGCGCTACCTGCTGGAAAGCCAGCCCTACGTCATCAAATACCGCTTCTCCAAGAACTAATGAAGGATGCGGTGGACACCAGGAGCAGGCACCAACAAGAATTTATGCACTAAAGCTAAATTTAATGTCTCAAGGATTTCCTGCTCCAGGGGCATGTGTGGGGGCTTTACGGAGCTGGTAAGAGGTTACAACTAGCATCAGACCTTCCAGGGACAGGAACATCCCCCGCACCTGCACGGGCCTCACCCCCCACCCCACAAGTAGGCACTGCAGAAGTGTCTGCCGGCTGGACAGAGAAATCGTGCGTTGCTTGGGTTTTTCCAGAACTTGCCGGCCTGCGTGAACACACATGATCCCAGCAGCAGGCCTCTTCCAAGTCTCCCGGCTCCTACCCCAACTCCCCACTTTGCTCCAGTTATTTCTGTGACTCCTGCCAATAGCTCACTTGGACACATAAGCGGGCCTCATGTTTTGTGATTGTTTTCCTGTTCTTGTCCCACCCGTGGGCATCAGCCTCCCTGTGCATTCACAGAAGCTCCCCTTCCGTGGCTCATGTGGCCAGCGAGACAACCGCAGTGGTGGTGGGGGCCTGCATGGAGGACGCCCTCCTCCCTGGCGTGCCTGCAGAAACCGCTTCCTCCTTCATGTTTGGATGAAGCCAAGCAAAACAAAACCTCCTGCCAATAAACTTCTAGAGGTGCTGCTCCTGGTTCTTCACACACGGCCCATGTGCCATTACCAGGCCTCTGAGGGAGGCCCCAGAGTGGGGCCACATGGAGCCAGGAGCAGCTCAGCCAGCTGCAAGGACAGAGGCAGAGAAAGGTTGAGATGAGGGAGAAAAAAAGCAAGAAGGAAGAAGAGGAAACTGACACTTGTTTACAATGTGGAAGATTTTTATAGGTTTTACCCAATTTAATCCTCAAAAAAAATTGGCAAAGCAAATCCTATAAACTACATTTTCAGAAGTGAAGACACGGAGGCTCGGTTTCAATATCACATCATCGCGTGGCTTAGATGGGCAGCAATGGAGGGTTTCCTGATACTGACTCCCAGTGCTCAGCACAGCTGGGGAACAGCTGGCCCTGGGCTGGGCTGAGTCCTTTGCAAGAATACAGAAAGAGGGAGCAGGGCAAGAATTCGCTTTCCTGGAGGCAACCTGGTCAAAGAGAAGAGCTGAGATCCATGTGTCTGATTCCTCTCCAGACTCACGGAAGCTATATCTGGAGCAGACAAGAGTGACTCTAGTGGGGGTTCCTCTGCGGGAAAGGAAGCACCAGGCGTGGGACCCAAGTGTCCGTCTCCCTTAGAGCATTCTCCAGGTTTGAGTCTTCTTGTCCTGTGGGACTCCAACAGGCCTGTGTCCCGCAGGGTGGGGGTGAGCTGCCCACTCACAGTCCCACTTGACCCTTTGGCTGCTTTCGTCCAGGAAATAGAAGGGAACTTTCTCCATCCAATCTTTCTGGGCCTGATGGAGGGCAATGTAGATTTAGCCCCCAGCAGGTTCAGAAACGATTAGGAATGGATGTGCATTAAATCTCCTGTCCCAAATTACTGTTTTAAAATGCAGATTTTATTATTCTTATTAGTTTGATTGATTGATTGATTGATTGATTGATTGTAGTGGGGAGGGGCAGAGGAAGGAGGAGAGGATCTCAGGCTGACTCCCGCTCTGAGCCTGGAGCCAGACCCGGGGCTTGAACTCACAACTCTGAGATCAGGACCTGAGCCAAAACTAAGAGCCGGATGCTTAACCAGCTGAGCCATCCAGGTGCCCCTAAAGTATCGTTTTTATTATTATTCAGGTATGGTGAGGCCAACAGATTTGGAAATGATGGTCATAGAAGAAATGGTTGTTACAGATCCCAGAAGGAGGCACCCCATAACATACAGAGCCACGTGGGGAAGTATCAGGCTGGGTCAGGAGGCAGAGGGAATGAGGGGAAAGCGGACTTCACTGTTCTTTCTGTGGAAGGAAAGGACAAGACAAAGGGAATAGGCTTCCGACTGCCTAGTTTGACTAATTTCATTGAATAATTTCTTTGACTGGGGTCTGGTTTAGGGCGGGTGGGTGGTGGCCTCAAGGGGGAAAGAGACTGATCAAGGAGGTGGTCCAGGTGTGGACTCTGGATTGGTCGGTTTGCATTTGAAAAGCGTGCTGTAGGAATCGGCTAGCCCCCAGAAGGGGCAGAAAGCCTGGGTGTCAGAAATGCGCGGGTGGTATACTGATGCCCAGCTTCTCGTGATGGCTCTCCAGCAGTTCTGTGAGGAAATAAATAGCTGAAATGAAAGAGCCAAAAAATTAGATATGCCCCCGATTTTATTTTATTTTATTTTATTTTTTGCAAGAAAATCAAATATCCTTTATTAAGCCCAGCCAAACCAGAAAAGCAGTTACCGTCAACCTGGTGAACATTAGCAGTAAACGATTCTAAAACAACATTCCATAGCCCGAATTTGATTTTCTATTCCTTTCTTGCTATCAGATTCTTAAGGAGACATTCAAGTTCAAAGATTAAATTTGCCCTTGTAAAGTTGAGGGTAGAGAAACCAAACCTCAAAAATGTTGAGACTTCAGCCTGAGTTTCATCCTCCCCGATCCCGCCTTGCTGGGTGGTAGCAGGAAGGCTTTTCTCTCCAAGGGGAGCACCAGCAGACTGAGCAGTCTGGTCTGTCTTCTGCAGGAAAGGGTGTACCTCCTAGGCCTTGGCCATCACATTGGCCTCTCATGTGTCCCCTTTAAAAAGTCCCCGGTGTTAATACAATATGAGCATAGCCCTGACTCCACTCACACCGAGTTTTAGGATAAGCTGACTCCTGGCCGCTGGAGCCGATCTCACAGGCCACTGTTGCTCCCACCTGGCACTGGGATGCTGAGGAGAAGGGCAGATAGGTGCCGGTGCAGGCTGCTGGTTCTCAGAGTGTGGATCCCAGCCCGGCAGCGTCAGCGTCCTGGGGAACTTGCTGGAAATGATGGAGCTGCTGGGGAGAGGCTCAGAGCTGCGCTCGTGAGGGGTGCTCACGGCCTGAGCCCCGCTGTGCTTTATCTAAGATCTTTGACCCAAGAATGTTGACTGTGTTGTGCAGCTACCCCCCCACAGGCCTTAGTCACAGCACCACAGTGACCTTATCTGGAAAATTCCACTGCATCTTATGCATCTTATCTCAGCAACTGAATTCTTAATATTTTCTTGAGTAATGTATGTATCTCCAGGGAGAGTCCCTCTCCCAGGCTCCGTGTCTTTCTTGGTGCCTCTCTTCCCCACTCGATTCACGGGTGTCGGGGTGTCAGGCCCTGCCTGGTGGCAGAACTTCCCCGTTCAGTCCAGGGTGGGAGCACTGGTGGCCATGGCCTCCCGCTGTGGAACTTTCTAGGCCTCTGCACCTTTCCCAAGGGCAGTCATCTCTCCCAGCCCCACTTTATCTGCAAAATAACCCCCAGCAGATTGCAGACCCTGCCTGTGTCCCCAGGGTCCCCCGAGTTTCATCCCCCCACCGCGTGCAACTCAGTTCTGGGTTTTCCCTCAGCTTTGGAATGATCAAGACCCTTAGTAGCATTTTCTGCCACAAAGATAAGTTTCTGAAGTGGAGGGACAGGCTCTGAACATGTGTGTCCCAGGAAAGCGGGAGGATCCTAGCCTTGGCTGCATCCTGGGCTCATTGAAGGGACGGAAGCAAAGCTGTGGACGTTGGGCCCCACCTCCAGGGATTCTGCTGACGTGGTCAGGGTGCTGGCCATCTTCGTGCTCAGTAGCTGGGGCCAGGCGGGAACCTGGGCTTAACCTCTTTCATCTTCTGGTGGCTGTGGGTCTGAAGGCTTTGACTCTAGCTTCCTCTGCTTTCCAGACCAGGATTCATTCATTCATTCATTCATTCATTCATTCACCTTGGACATTTTTCCAGATTTTTGTCTCATTTGACTCTTCCATGTGAGAACTATAAAATCAGTAAGTTCAGGTTTGCCAGAGCCCCCTGCTCACCTTCTCTTTTCAAATTGGACAATCCACTAGATGCTATCCGTTCAACATCTGTCCTAAGCCAGACTCAATACCGCTGTCTTAATGGCCCTTTTACCCCACCTCATCTGTGCTGTGTCTGCCTTTACTACTGTCCTAATAAAGTACCTGAAATATAGTTTCCACCATGTTCCTTCAACAAACAATTCTAGCAACCCCATCTGGTAAGATTATGTCTCACGGGAAACTCGTTCGGTACGTCTTGGACGATTTTAAGATTCTTAGGTTATGGACAAGGCCCATGAATGTAAAACGTGTCCCTCTAGAGTACCATTCTTGGCCCCAGTGGAGATGGCAGCTGGGCCATGTGAGCTGGCTCTCCCATCTCAGGCCCGGGACTGGCAGTGTGGGGCTAGAACATCTCGGTGCCCATGGGCAGCATAGGAAGTGAGCAGCCTCGCACCGACCCTACTAAAATGGCTTACTCCAGTTTCATTCTGCTTTGCCTGGAGTTGTACCACACCCATCTGTAGCTAATGTAGTTCAAGGTCAGGCTGTACTGCTCTGTCTCCAAAGGCTTCTGGCTTGGCTTTGGCCACTACAGGGCCTGCCTTCCGGCTCAGCCTCCATCCTACTTCAGACAGTCTTCATATGAAACCATATGCTAACAAGAAAGCAAGCAATCAAGCCAGCAAGCCAATCAACAACGAGCTGCAGTGGTTGCCTAGGGAAGGTTCCATGAGGCAACGCATAACATGGATCGGAAGTGGCCCACGGCCTCCGTAGAAAAACCTTTGCAACCACATGCTCTTGTGTGGGCTGCCATAAGCCTATAGGGAAAGAGCCAGCTGTCAGATGTTTCCATCATGGCATCTACTTTACCCACAAATCCCACTCCTTATCACTTCTGCTTTCCCCTGCTGTGTTCTGAACCAATTCAGAGGAAGGACGGAAGAGTAGGCAGAAGAGGGAACAGGAGCACACGACAGAGCAAGGGCAAACTTGGCCCGTCTCTGAAACTCATGGGAGGGTCCCTCGCACCTCCTTTCTTGGGGTGGCTTAGAGGGGACCAGGGTCCAAGAGGGTCCCGATGAAGGAAACATTAGGAGTGGGGACTCAGTATTGCCTCCTAAAAATAATCAGTTCTTGGCTGTGTCTGGCAACTGGACCACAGCTTTGTTGTTCCTGGCCAACTCTTCATTATCAAGAATTTCTTCCCTGGAAGAAAGAGCAGGCAGAGTTGCTGGGCTGTGGTCAAAAGTTCAAGTACCACTGGGCTCTCTTCTCGGAGGCCAGACCCAGAGAGCAGCGCAGGGCATTTCTAAGGCTGTTGTCCGAGCCTTTGTTTCCTGTGTGAGGTGGTCTCACCCTTGTAAGAAAAAAAAATGTCCAGCAATTGTTCAAGAGACATACAGAAGTGAGGAGGTCCTTACGGCCTGGTACTCAGTGGGTGATCGATCAGTGCTTGTTGAATGCGTGGATGAAGGATGGATGAAGGATGGCTGGATGAATGGCTGGATGGGTAGATGGATGGCTTCTGCACTGAAAGGACACGGCCAGAGGAAGAGCTTGCCCAGTTACCATCGGCTTTCCTGCAACTGGCTTTGCTCATGCATTTTCCCCCTTTCCAAACCCCACTCTTCTTGTAGGGCTCTGTTGTGATGCCACCTCCATCACAAAGCTGAGCCAAACACAGGACTCAGCCTCGCTCCCAGTCCTGAATCCTATGTGGGCCTTTATTATAGCATTTAGTGCTTTCAACTTCTATGACGTTAAGTACATTTTTTTTTTTCTTTTTCCTCCTATGAGGCTGTGAGTCATTTGAGAGCATCTTCAGGGTTTGACTCCATCTTTCTCTCACTAAAGCAGTCTGCAAAGAGTCACAGAGCAAAAAGCACGCGGTAGACACATGCAAGGGCTCTGAGGAGGCTGCTCTGGTCTGGCCAAGCCCTGAGATTCCCCAGAGGGGCTGCATGACACAGACAAGACCGCTGAGCCAATCAGATTCTCTCCTGGGACCCTGAACACTGATAGAGAGAACTGGCTACAAGGGGGTGCCGGAGAGGTGTGGGGTGAGGGGCCTTGGCAGGTGTGTGCACCTGTAGAACTTTCACATGGGCCACAGTCTCACAGTTTCCTCAGGCTGCAGTCCCATCCTAGGCTTACACCTTGCCCAGCTTCATAGTCTCAACACAGGATGTGATCCTCTTCCTCCAGGCTGGCCTCCAGGCTCACCTCTGGCTGCAGAGCCCACCTCCCACAGGACAATCAGAGCCTTTCTCTCTCTCTCTCTCTCTCTCTCTCTCTCTCTCTCTCTCTCTCTCCCTCCCTCCCTCCCTTCTCTTTTTTTCTTAAAGATAGTTTTTATTTATTTAAGAGAGGAAGAGAGAGCATGAGTGGGGGGAAGAGCAGAGGGAGAAACAGACTCCCCACTGAGTGTGGAGCCCAAGGTGGGGCTTGATCCTGGGACCCCAATATCATGACCTGAGCTGAAACCAGCTGCTTAACCCACTGAGCCGCCCAGGCGCCCCCAGAGTCTTCTTTCTGAGGCCCAAATGTGGTGGTTTGACTGCTCTATTTCAGGCTTTTTAACGGCTGCCTATTGGCCACATGCTGGAGCCTAAACTGAGAGGCTTTTCTCAGTCAGCTTACTTATGTCATTTATTTTGTCTGCTTCTTTCTCCTTTACTACAATGTAAGCTCCAAGAGGGTCGTGGTTGTATCTGTTCACTGCTGTGTTTGCAGCTTCAAGTATTCATCAAGCAAACAGATGGATGCTTCATCTCTTGCGAGACCCTCCCCGTCTCCTCAGCAGTGCTGGCCATACTGAACCACTTGCATTTCTTTCTTTCTTTTCTATTTTATTTTTTTTTTAAGATTTTATTTATTTGACAGAGAGAAACACAGCGAGAGAGGGAACACAAGCAGGGGGAGTGAGAGAGGGAGAAGCAGGCTTCCCGCCGAGCAGGGAGCCCGATGTGGGACTCGATCCCGGGTCTCCGGGATCATGACCTGAGCCGAAGGCAGTCGCTTAACCAACTGAGCCACCCAGGCACCCCGACCACTTGCGTTTCTGCTCAGGTCTATTGTCTCTGGTCCCAGGGACTTGGCATGTGCTGTCACCCGGTCTGGAAAACTTCCCATTGTGTTCAGTTGGGTTGATTCCTCCTTCCTGTTCAGGTCTTTCCTGGGAAGCTATTCCCAACCCCTCAAACCTGGCAAAGACACCTCTCTTATATGCCCCCGGGGCACCAGGAAACCCTCACAGTTGGAGTAGTTGTCGTATATTGATCCAACAGGCCAGGCTTTATCTAAATAATTTTCAGACACTATCTCATTCATTGTCCCAAACCTATGAGACAGCCAATAATAATACCCCTACTTGACATATGGGGAAACTGAGGCTTGAGCAGCTTGAATAACTTGCCTCAGTTACAAAGGTAGAAAGAGGATGAAACTCTGTTATCTAGCTCCAGATGTCACATTCTTAGTCCCCGAACTTGGTCTTCTAGAGCATTGAAGTTATGGCCTAGCTCTGACTAATAGAAGCCTATGATTAAATTATTTCAGACTCTAATAAAAATATTCTTAGGATAAATCCTTTGGGAATTATGTGTGTCCCATCTGCCTTTGCTAGTAAATTATAAGCTCCTTGAGGGTAGGGTCTTTACCCTATACACTTTGACTTTGTTCTGGTGACTTACGCTTAGCATGCATCACCTGACTGAGCACACATGAAGCACCCAATAGATACAAATAGCACAAATAGATTCGTGAATGAATGACCAAGGACAGTGGTAAGTTTCTGAGCATACACAGGCAAGGAAAACCGAGTCCCAGACCTCCACTTCCACATCCTGCCGGGAAGCTTACCACCTACTCCTGTAGTGTCTATTCTGGCTTTCCCTTATGGGCCCATTTATCTATCCAGTGGTGGACTCGGATGCCCCCAGGAATACAGCTTTGCAAATAATATTTGCAAGGCAGAGGTCTACAGATTTCCCAGTGTCCAAGATATCAGATGAATGAATGAACAAATTGTGCTGACTTCTTGGTGTTCACGGGAAGTGAGATGTCCTGAGGCAAACAAACAAGGAGGATTTTCTCTGTAACCAAAGGAGGAGATTGGCGTCCTATATCAGGAATCACTCTCTCCTACAGTTAGAGATCAGAGTTCCCCTTCTCAAAGTTCTGATGTTGCCAGGCTCTATCTTCTGTGTCTTCGGCCTTGAGCAAGCTCCTTTACCCCACTGTGAAAAGAACAGTCCCACCCCCACTTTGAGATTTAGATTTAATGTTATCTTCCAACAGTGGAGTCAGGGAGGCTGACAGCTTGGTCTGAGCGGGGAGGGTCACTTTCCGACTCACTGGCGTGGTTCACAATGTTTTCTGGTCTTTGGACTCAGAGTTTCCTGTTTAAATGTCTGAGAGTCTGGGCACTCTGTCCTGGCCTAGCTCTGACTAATAGAAGCCTGTGATTAAATTATTTCAGTCTCTAATAAAAATATTTTTAAGATAAATCCTTTGGGAATTATGTCAAGTGCTGAGTACACTTTTCTCGGTAAACACTTGAGTCTGCCCTGTCTTTCTGAGTCAGGTTTTGCTCAGCAGTGTTCATCCTGAGGAAATTCAGAAGACTTATCTTCAAAGCCATAAGCCCAAGCTGATTTCAGAAACCTCCTGGAGAGAAAGGATTCTGATGATATCTCACGAGCAGGGCTTTTGGTTTTAGCGTATCGCCTACCTGCCCGCCACCCCTTCCAAATGCTGCCATCTTTTAAAAAAATTCTTGTGATGCATTTGAAATTATCTTCCAGGGGAGAGAATTTATGAAGAGGTTTCCCTCAGTCTCCCTTTCTCCATCCTACCGACCCCTTAACCCAGAGCGTGTGGTGGTGGAGGGGGGTGAGTTGGGGGAAGTTGGGGAACCATGAGCCACATGACCTCCCCATGTTCACAGACAGCACTGACTCCAATATTTCTTAAATTACAGTTGTTCTGCAGTTGCCCAAAGGAGAGTCTCTGTTTTCTCCTGCTTAGAAGCAAATTAGGTAAACAAACAAAAATCTATTAAATAACTGGCATGAGCGAGATGCCGTGCTTGGTGACGTATAGGAGGAGACGTGTTGATGGATTCTGCAGCATGTCCTTGCTCTCCAGGAGCTCACGGAACAAGAGCAGGCATGACATTTCGTAAACCACACCTGTTTCTCCAGGCCGCACCAGCGTATGGGTGCCACCGGTGAGGGAGAGGGCATCACAGGGCAACTAAGAGTCCCCTCTAGTCTAGATCTGTATCAGTAGGGATGCATTTGGCTGCAAGTAAGGAAAAACCAGTAGAGAGTGATCTGCACAAAAATGAGTGTTTATTTTTTCTCACATTATTGGAAATATAGAGTTTGGCAGCTCAAAGATGTCAGGGTCAGTGAGTCTTGAATTTTTGACCTTTTCTCATGGTCACAAGATGATTGCTGGAGTACCAGACATAGTGCCTACATTCAAGGCAGGGAGAGGAGAAGGGGAACTTCTGTTCTGTCTTTACCTTCATCTGGAAATGCTTTCCTGAGCTCTCTGCAGGCTTTTGCCACATTTCCTAGAACAAAACTCTCCCATGGGCTTCCTTGACCCCACAGGAGTCTGGGAAATCTGTAGCCCAGCTTCATGCATTCAGTTTCCTACTGTACAGTACATCCTGTGAGAAGGCTTTCTTTTCTCACTGATTGCCGCCCCAGTTTCCTAGGAACTTGGCAGCATGTTTCTGTGGGCAGGATTGAAAGAGGCTGGTGTGGCAATGAAGCATGTCCCTTAGCTGTCAGCCCTCATCAGCCATGCCCACAACTGGATCCCATGCCTAACCTCCCTTCCTTTGGGGCAGCTCCTTTCCCCAGTGAGAATATTATTCTGTAGGGGCAGCCAGTTGTCCTTCATTTGCAAGAGATGGATCGATCTTGGGGTGCCTGGGTGGCTCATGGGTTAAAGACTCTGCCTTCGGCTCAAGTCATGATCTCAGGGTCCTGGGATCGAGGCTGGCGTCATGCTCTCTGCTCAGCAGGGGAGCCTGCTTCTTCCTCTCTCTTTGCCTACTTGCCTCTCTCTCTCTCTCAAATAAATAAATAAAATAATCTAAAAAAAAAGAGATGGATCTTGGGATAAGGCCAAATGTTAGCCTCAACATGCAGTGCACTAACCCCAGGGAGCTCATGTAGGGGAGACCCAGGTGTGACTAGAACCAACATGTCTGAGGTTCCTATGAGCACAAGGTTCAGGCTGTTATGATGGGACTGTCACAAAAGGAAAGTAGAAAGAAGGAAGGGAGAGAGGGAGGATGGAAGGATGGGAGAGAGGGAGGGAGGGAGGGAAGAAGGAAAAAAGAAAGAAAGGGAAGAAAGAAGAAGGAAAAAGGAAGGAAGGAAGAAAGGTACGGAAAGGGAAGGAAGGAAGGAAGAGAGAGAAAGAAAGGAAGGAAAGAAGGAAGAAAGAAGAAGGAAGGAGGGAAGGAAGGAAGGAAGGAAGGAAAGAAGGAAAGAAAGGGTGGAGGGAGGGAGGAAGGGAGGAAGGAAACAAGCAAACTCCACTAATTTGTGCTATGGAGAAGAGTATGGTCAATGCACGTTAGACCAGCATGCTGTGGGAGTGTAAAAGGGGAAGGACATGTAGGGTGGTTTGTGTGTGCAGGTTGGTGTGTGTGTGTGTGAAGGCTGGTGGGGAAGAGGATGAGGATAGTGCATGTGTCACAGAAGAAAGAACATTTAGTTCACCCACTCATTTATTTATTCATCCAACGAATATTTTTTCCTTCCTTAGCTAGCAAAAACAGAACTGTCCACTGCCCTTTGAGAACTTGCCCATGAAGAAGACCAGCAAAGACAATGTAATGAGTGTGATAAAGCACAAGACTGTGGAATGTGCCAGAAGGAGAGAGGTGTGCTGCTGGGAGGTGTCATCGGCGCAGGGAGGTCGGAACTGGATGCATAAGGGTGAGTGGGGTCTCACCAAGTGGAGGGCGGGAAGGCTGAGCAGTGAGTGGGTCTGGAAAGGGCTGGCCATGTTCAAGGGAAATGCGAGTGGTGCTGACCTCCAAGAAAGGTAGAGACTAAGCAAGGACAACGATTTGCCAGCCAGACATTTCTCATGCTCTGAGACATTTCTTATGTTCTGAGCTTATGTAAGAACAACCCTACAAAGTGAGAATTCCCTTAGTTTTGGCCCCCTGAAGGTGAATTCTGGGAGGAAGACTTGGATGCAGATAGTTTATGGGGGAGGTGATTCCAGGAAATAGGAGGGAGGGAGCCCAGAGAGGGAAGCGGAAGTAAGGAAGAAACATGTCAAGAGTGATTTATGGGATCACCTGCTGTGACCACTGGGGCTCCTGTCCCCAGGACCTTCTGGAAGACATAAGGAAGGTCCCCCATAACATTTTACTTGAAGGAATGGACACAGATCAGGAGCTGTAGGTATTATACTCATTTAAAAGGTGAGGATCATAAAATTTTTGCCTCTTGCCCAGTTTTTTTGCTGTCAGTAAATTACAGAGCAGGGATTTGAACCAAGGTAGGCTGTGCCTGCAAAACTCATATGCTTACCACCATTTTCTGCTAAAATGGATGTTAATATCAGCATTGTTGTGGTATTTTTCTCACGGTCACTCATTCTGCCAGGCCTAAAAGTGATGCTAAGCCTTCCACCGCCGCACCTCTGTACAGCGAATCACGTCGCTGGGAGCTAGTGAGGGCGGACACTGTGGCGCCCATAGAGCAAACTCGCAGGCCCAACCCAAGCCCAGAGCAGTGAGAGGAACAACAGTAGGGTCTGTGGTAGGTGAAAGATGGTTGGAAAAAAAAGAGATGGTAGAAAATTTGTTGCAAATTCTCTCATCAAAAGTGGCATTTAAATCTCCTCCTTCTAAATTCGGTCTGGTCTTAGTGACTTGGTTGACCCATCAGATGAGGCAGGAGTAACTTCCTGGGCCTTTCAAAGCTTGCCCACAGGAATCCCTGTAGCTTACAGCTGGGCGTCTCAACTGGAACATTTGCTCTTGGCACACTGGACTGCCATATTAGATGTCTAACTTCCCTGAGGCCACCAGACTGGGGAGACCCCAGGTGAGTGCTCTACTTGAGGGTGTCAGCTGAGCTCAGCGTCCCACCTGCCCCTGCCATGGTGCCAGATGTGCCAGAGGCCCACCACGCCAGCTTCTTCCAATCGAGTGCCAATGACCTCTGTTGATGCCACCTGGAACAGATGAGTCACCCAGCCGCCCATATTCTTGACCTACAAAATTGTAAGATGAAGTAATATGCTTGTTATTTTAAGTTTCTAAGTTTTGAAGTAATTTGTTCCTCAGCAGTAGATAACTGGAACATAGCCACTACTTTCTGTTTCCAGTAGTCACTGAAGTCTTACTCTTCTTAGAAGGAAATGTACCATTTTGAAATTTAGGCCAAACTGCACCTGTTTTGACTAAGTTCCGATAATATATACATTTAGGAATCATGGGGATGTTTGGGCATCTCTCTCTTTTTCTCTAAAATTCACATGTGGGATTTGGGGTCCAGCCTCTGAAGAACCTGCCCCTAGGAGGGGAAAGCACACTCCATTCTCAGCATTGCCTTTTAAGTGGAGGACCTAAGCCTCCAAAGTCAGTCTGTAACATGAGGGTACAGAGCAGTAGGAACAATGTGTAGTGCGAGGAGGTTTCCATGAGGGGTTAGCAGGTAAAGCAATGACTTTGGATGAGCTCTCTGAGAGAAAGTAAGGCAGAAAGTACAACCACAATTTGGGGGAATACCCACAGATATAACCACAGGCCAGGGGTCTGAGGCAGCCAGCCAGGCGCTTGGAAAATGAGGAGTAGTTTGCTGAGTTCACATCCAGGCTCAGGGCGGGATTCCAGCAGGAAGCCTGGTGCCCAATGCCACAGTGAGGTCCAGGAGACTGGCCGTGCAGATAAGGCCACCGCCTTCCTCACCTTGCAAGTGACCTCACTCACATAGGTGCTGATGGGAAAAAGACATCTTTCACCAATTGGGTAACTAATTTAGTGAGGCATCTCACCTCTTTGGAGGCAAAAGCATGGCATGGTTTGTAAAATTTTCCTCAATAACTATTGCCAGTTATATCCTGACATACCCATTTTCCTCTGGGTGGGGACCCCCCTAATGACACATTGGTCCATTTCTATAACTTTTCAATAATGTTGGGTTATTTTGACAGTCTAGTTCTGATTGTTGAGACTTAGTATTGTTCATTTAAAAAATGTAATCTCATGATATATGTCCTCTGCTTACCCACTGCTGTGTGTGTGTGTGTGTGTGTGTGTGTGTGTGTGTGTGTGTGTGTGTGCTTGTGTATATGGAATCATCTTACATCCTCTTTGTTTTCCCTGAATGCACACCTCTGGGTTGGTTCGGTTGACAGGGGGATAGTGAAAGCCTTAGAAGTTTCCATGAATGGTTGCCTCTGGCCAAGCTGCTGTCCTTTTTCTATTGGCTGTCACTGCTTTTAGATCTTGTGCTGGGGTCCTTGTGGTGCTTTCCACCAAATGCTAGTTCTATGGAGGTGGGACAGGGCACTGGTTGGTTTCTCAGGGGTCTTGGGAGGGTGGTCTCCTTGTACATACTCTCCTGGTTTTTATGATAATGTTACTATCCCCAGTGCCATGATCTTTTCTGTCTGAAGATCCTGCTTCCCATTAAAAGGCAAATCAGGCTTTTTCTGATCCCTTAGTAAATTCCAGTCATCCTGAGAGGACCTTTCACGAATGTTACCTGATCAAATCCTCTGGACTCCACAGGAAGTCTGCCCAGGCCACACCCACTGTCAGTGGCTGTGCTGACATTTTCATCCAGTTCTCTGTCTTCTTGTCTAATGTCTGTACACCTCATACAAATCTCTACAACCATCATTTGTGCTCTGTGAATTTCCTTGAGCTCTTTCTAAAGATGCGGTAACCCAAAGTTCACACATTTTTCCAGATACAAGTGGAACTTGGTTTTGGGTAAATGCATAATGTCCGTTTCCGACAGTGGTGGCTTTGCTACCTGTGCACTCAGTGGGGTGATGGGTGAATGTTGGCAAGAAATGGACACAGTGAATGACTGTGTTTCTTCTCAGGGTTATGATGGATAGGCTGACCTCTTTGTCTTACAGAAACAGTAGAGGTGACTTTCCTGGAAGTCATTTGAAGGAAAAGTATAAGCATAAATACTGCCAGAGAAGTACAGCTGTAGATCCCTGCCTACTATTCATTTCTTTGTTGGATCTTTTTGCATAAAAAGCTTGCCATTTTATCATTTGGAAGAACTGAGTCATCTGCGAAGTTAGAGATTCCTTTGTGTACTCCCTTATTTTGGATCATGTTGACGTATTTGTATATCTCAAAAGTTTGTGGTGGTCACTAGGTTTTCTGTCTAGCATAAAAATGCCTGCTTTTCTACTGGCTGGATTTTGAAGTTGTCAGATTAGATTTGGGGCAGGTCTGAAGTAGGACCAGAATCCAGAGGAGACGATGACTTCCAGATGAGGTCATTTATCAAACCTAAGATTTCCACTTGAGCAAGTCAGGAGTGGGCACCATAAGCTTATATAGTCATGAGGTAACTTAAATCAGATTTACTCAACATTCTAGAATGTACTAGAGGCAGCCATTTGATGTTTGAGTGGGCCAAAGCCAATGACATGGCTTTTTAAATATCATTAAAGAAGTTAGTGGAAGTCATTCATGAAGAGATGGCATCTGCTAAAATCCCAAAAGGTTTAAGTAGGGTTGGGGTTAATGTTTCTGCATCAATAAACACATACCTACAGGAGAATTTTTAATGGTATGAATGGTATTCCCTTGAGTCAACATCATAAAAATTATTTACCCAATCTCTACCACAGGGCATTAAGTTGTTTCTAATTTTTAGTTATTACAAAGAGTGCTACAATCTGCTGACACCCATCTAACAGCTCCTTGTGGTAAATGCCCAGGAATGAATCTGCTGAGCCCAGGAGCTATGCATTCCAAGGGCTTTAAGTAAAATACTCTCTGAAAGGTATTACATGCTTACATTTTCACCAGCAGTGATGGAAATGCCCAGTTTTCCTGTGCTTGACATTGCTAGGACATATTTTTCTTTTAGAGAAATTCAAGGTCCCTGAGCCACTAAGCCCAGAAAGTGGAATAAGTACCCTTCAGGATGCGCCCTTTGAACAGAGAAGTAGATGATATCTTTTTTCTCCTCAATCTCTGGCATTTGCTTTTTCACATCAAATGTGTAGAGGGAATAATTCAAAGTTTGGAATCAGCTATTTAGTGGCTGTGACTATGATGTTATTTGGTGCTGCCGAGCTCAGGGAATCCTCAGTCCGTGAGTTTAGAACTGGGCTCCACTTGACTGAGGGGGGCCTTGGGACATGGCTCTGAGGGGATGCTGCCCTGGGGTTCTGTGAGCCTTGCCTTCCCAGGATGGTCAACTCCTGGGTCAACTAGAGTCAACTTTTCAGGATCCTGGCAACAAAGAGTCAGTTAAACAACCCATTCTTACCTGACCAGGGACAGCCCTCAAATCTTGGCAGAACCCAAGTGCAGATTATTGTTTTTAATAGAAATACTAATTTTAAAATTATTTTTGGTATCATTTTCTATAGAAAACATTTAAAAGTGGTTGACCAGATGTCTGTAAGACAGGGTGCTAGAGATACCAAGGATGAAAGTGGTTTTTTTCCTTGCATTTCCACAATACCCTTTGCTCCGAGAGCTGTTTTATTGACAACCTCTTCCTCCTACCCTAATTCATTTTATATTTTTAAAAATCTGGGCACAAATTTTAGTCTCAGGATTGTCCTTCACCTCCTTCCTGGAAGTCTCCAGAATGCATCAGACTAGGGAGATGATGCAGTAATGTGGTCGCTGAATGAGCACAGGGCTAGCCTGGATTCAAATCCCCACTCAGTCAGTTGCTCACTGTGTGACGTCTGACAGGGTCCTTAAAATCTCTGTGAACTAGGAGGATAATGCCTATCTCATAAAGTGGCTTTAGGGATTAAGTTAAATGAATTAATACATAGTGGCTGTCTGTCATAGAATAAATGATCCATTGTCATAATCATCAGATGACATTGACCATGATTTCCAGCTCCTGGTGTCTCTGAGTCTAGGTTCTGCAGGTTTTTGGATTACAGTGATTTCTCAAATTGCTGGTTGATTTCCTAGGTTACCGGGGAGATATCATTCCATTGGCATCCCCTCACTTCCTGCCCAAAGCCCCCTTCCAGGCACAGCACCCTCACAGCAGATGCTGATGTGTGCCCGCCAACCCAAGCCTTGCTTGCAATAACCCCGACTACTCATTGCAAATGGAGGGTGGTTGTTATGGGCTGAACACATCAGAGAGGGTGCACGAGGGCGGGCTTTGTGGATGGCACTGGGCAGCCTGTAGAATACAAATCTATAAAACTATTTTAAAAAGATACATTTAAACTTAAAATGGACTTTGCCCACCTGTTTCTGGAGCAGGAGAAACAGGGTATGCCCAGCGTTGCATGGAAGATTACACACACACACACACACACACACACACACACACACACACACACATGACCCCTCAGAACAGGGAGTAGGTTCATGGGACATGCTGTCCCCAAAGGTGGCACAAACTGAAGAAGGGGCTTTGCTAGGGATCTAGAAGAAGTTGTGGAGAGGGTGTCCTAGCAACGTGTGCCCAGAAATCAGTGGGAACATCTTGAACCTTTGAGGTCGCCCTCAGGGAAAACAGTCACCCCAGTGTGACAGTCTTGTCCTTGTGTACTGTAGACAAAGTACTCCTCAGGCTACTTCACCTTGTCCCTGAGCATCTCCTTCCTCTTGGAACTTTGGTCTAGCTGGGAAGCCCCCTCATTCTGGGTCTTTCTTTCTCTTCTTTCCTTAAGTCTGGCTATGAGCAAAAGAATTATGAGCTCATACTTTTTTATAGTTTATACTGAATTTCATTTCATCCTTGAAACAACCTGTGGGAGTGGCAAGGCAGCTCTAACTGCACCCGTTTAATTGAGGTTTAACTGGTTCAAAAGACTAACGTCCCCAGCTCCTCAGTTTCTTCTCATTTTACCGTGAGTCGCATCTTGAAGTATGCTGAGATTTTACTAACTGATGAGGTTTGTGGATCACCACTGTAAAGAGAAGTTTACCTTCAAGCAGGTGTCTTCACTGACTGCTGTGGGTAGAATTTTTGACAGTGTGGTGTGCTCACAAGAGAGATTTGGGGGAATCTTCTTCGGCCCCTCAGGTCACGGACTATTTACTCACCTTGTAAGTGGTTTAGGTGATGGACCAGAATGGTAGATCAAGGGATAGGTCAAGTGAAAGTGGATGTTATCATGGAAATGTCCTCATCCCCCCACATATAGTAATAAAAAGTTTTTTTTTTTTTTGTAGCATCAGATAGAAATAAAATATTTGAGGCAGTTGACTTAGATTCTGATGTGAATTCCAGGGAGATGACTCTAGGGAGATAACTCTAGGGAGATAAAACAGAAATGTTGAAGGAAGAGGCTTTGGTGCAGGAGTGATGGGATTTAAAAGAAACTGCAGTATATCTAACCTGGCAGGAGATTTCTCCCAAAGACACACTTATTAGGTTGCATGTATTTATTTATTAATAATTAATTAATTAAAGTTTTTCTTTGTTTATGTGATCTCTACTCCCAGTGTGGGTCTTGAAGCCCTGGACCAGGAGTCACACATCCTTCCTATTGAGCTAGCCAGGTGAGGGGCCCCCTAGGTTGCTTTTAAATTGGGTTTGATTTAAATAGTAGTAAAAGAGGGGCACCTGGCTGGTTCGTCGGTTGGTGACTGACTCTTGATTTGGCTCAGTTTGTGATTTCAGGGTCTTGGGATCGAGCCCTGTCTGCGACTCTATTCTCTTCAGGGAGTCTGCTTGAGATTCTCTCTCCTGCCTCTGCGCCTCCCCCTGGTCACATGCCCGTGTTCTCTCTCTCGCTCTCAAGTAAATAAGTAAATGTTAAATAGTGGTAAAGGCACAAATGTGTGTTTATAGGTTTTTGTTTGTTTGTTTTTGTTTTTTTTTGGTTTTGGCATTGTTTTGTTGCATGATGTGGGCTTCCAAGAGCAGAACTCCTATGACAGACATATCACCATGGGAAAAGGGGTGTGACTTTAGATGGCTCAATTTTTAGCCATTTTCGGGGAACCAGTTAAATGGTGAGGTGGCTGGTGGTGGCTAGCAGGCTTTGCTGAGAAGGGCATTTCATCCAGCTCTGCAGAGCTCTGGCTGCTGCTTTGTTCATGCGGTCAGGCAGTGGGCTTCTGGTGGTGGCTGGCCGCTCTCCATTCTCTGCCTTGTCTGTTCATGGCTCTGTGTCTTCTTCTGTGGGCTTGCTGCACTTGATGGAGGGGTGTTTTCCTTCCTTCCTTCTTTCCCTCCCTCTCTTCCTCCCTCCCTCCCTCCTTCCTTCCTTCCTTCTTTCTTTCCTCTCTCTCTTCCTCCTTGCCTCCCTCCCTTCCTTCCTTCTGATTTTATTTATTTGTCAGAAAAAGGGAGAGAGAGCACATGTTCACACAAGCAAGGGGAGCAGCAGGGAGAGCAGGCAGAAGGAGAAGCAGGTTCCCTGCTAAGCAAGGAGTCCCCTGCGCAACTCGATCCCAGGACACTGGAATCATACCTTGAGCCCACGGTAGATGCTTAACCGGCTGAGCCACCCAGGCGTCCTGATTGAGGGGTGTTTTCAACCTCGTTTGGCAGGAGAAATAACTTCCTGAATAGTGTTCAAGCCAAAAAGGAGTTCCCCCAATCTGGTGAAATATCAAGGGCCATGCCACATGCTTATCACAGGTAACATCGCTAAATGGCCAGCCTGGTTTCAGGGGTTTTGTTTTGAAGCCCATTTAAGCCCAATTTTAGGTGGGCAGCATGTGGACTGCCAGCTGGGGCTGTGTTCCACCCACAGGAATGAGTGTGGAGGGTGCACGTGCAGGACCTGGCAGGTGAGGACTATCTGAAGGGGGCATGGGCCTGGTGGCTTCTCATCAATACAGACAGTCCTGGTGGTGCTTGTGGCAACACCCAGAGTGATCACATGGACGTACTGGTTTGTGGGAGAGAAGTTTGTCTGTGTGTATACTGATGATGCCATCTCGGTCTGGAATGCTTCTGAAAGGATGCATGGAAGCCTGGGAAATGTCATTGTCTCTGGGGAGGAGGACAGATGTGCTGGGATGGGAATAACACTACTTTTCAAAGCTTTGTTTTACCAAATGTGCATATTCCTCCTCCATTTCACTAATCAGACTGACTTTCTTTAGCTATATCAGGGTTAATGGTGAGGTCTTAGCCACCTGTCACCAAACATGGTGGAATTTCACATTTCTTATTGGCAAAACAAAGGAGTTGAGTTAGGGACCCTTTAATACCTTTTCTGGCTCCTTTTAAGGTTTCATTTTAAGATTGAAGTGCTTTAGGAAGTTGGTTTTACCTAAAAGCAATTTTTCATCTGAGATGTTTAAGTTGGCCACAATGTCTACACAGGGTTTTGCAACCCAGCCAACCCTACTCCACAGAGAGCCAAGACAATGGAGTTGTCTAAGATCAGTCACACATGCCCCTGTCTCTCACATGACCAGAAAGGGAGAGTGTGTATCACTTCCAGTAGATCCGATAGATGCAATAGATCTTCCTGTTTGTGTGGGTGGATAGGGATGTTTAAACGCTTTCAAGTCAAGCCAAATACTGGGATTCAAGCCAACAGCTGGCGAAAGCCAGTAGCCTATTTGATTAGGATGTGCGAAGTCTTCTGGGATCTTCCATCAAATGGCCGTGTTTCCAGAGTTTCCTCTTGCTGCTCATTGATACCAACCAGTGCTTTGAAAGCCACGATTGAGTGATAACACTTCCAGAATGGAAATAGTCATGCTTCACTAAAGCAAGGAACTTAAATAAACAGTCATTTCTTCCCTCAGTGGAGAACTTTAATAGGCTGGACTTCACTGTTAACATTTCTTTGAGGCAAACCGATAAAACGGGGTCACTCATGAGAAGGGTTGCAGATGTGCTGACTATGGCAAAGCTTGCCCTCCACAGAATTGGGTCCCAGGGTGACTGGTTGGGTGTGCACTGAAAGGCCTGGCTGATGCCTCAGGAAAGACTTTATTAGGGCCATTGTCCTTGTATGAGTAAAGCCACTGAGGTCTTCAGGAAGTTTCACACTACAGCCAGAAACTCCATTTTGTTGGTGCCCTGCGATGTCCAGGCTCCCATAGATGGGCTCACGCTAACTGAATTTAAGAAGCTCTTAAATTCAAGAATATCCATTTGTTCCTTACAGTTGGCGTATCCTTTCCCAGTGATTTATGGAAGTAACTGTGGGGCTGAATTTGGGATCTGAGGCTGCATGGAATCAATGCCACCAGTAAAGTAGGTAGAATTTTCCTGATGGAATTTTCCGGCAGTATAGTACGGCCATTAAGAGCACGGTTTCTAGACCCAGACCGACCAGCACTAAGTCCCAACCCCTACTATGTTGGTGACATTGGAGAAGGTTCCTTAAGCTCTCTCTGTGCTACTGTTTCCTTATCTGTGAAATGGGTATAATTTTATCGGATGTTTTCAAAGCTTGGTGTGAGGATGTGGTATGATGTGTGTGGTACCTAGAAAAATCCCAGCACATAATAAGTACTAGAATTGTTAACAGCTATCAACGTCTAGAGCAGGGGTCAGCAAATTCTTTCTGTGACGAGTCCGGTGGTAGCATTTAAGGCTTTGCTGGCCACACAGTCTCTATCTCAATCACTCGATTCTGCCATTACAACACAAAAGCAGCCACAGACGTTAGGTAAAGCAGCAGACCCAGTCAGGAAAACAGGGAGTGGGCAGGATTCTGTCCCTGGGCTTGATCCACTGACCCCTCATCTATAGAATCCCTGGGACACTGGAACACCAGGTGAAATTCCTGATGTGGGCAAGGGGCCAAGAAGAGGATTGTTTAGTGTTTATCCTTAAGGTAATAACTGTCTCACCCTTTGGGAGGCTAGAAAGGGCAGATGGAGAGACGGAGGCACCCATTCTCATAGGGTGTAGTCGGCAAAATTGGATTCCCTTGGCCTCATTTTAGTTCTTTTTCCCTAACCCTGAGCAGTTCAGGGCTCACATGGATAGCAAGAATCCCTTATGCTCATTTGAAAGGAATGAGGGATATAAAATCCTACCCAAGCCCAGCTGCCAGTGAGGGATATTAAAGGATCATGGAAGATGGAATCTCCACTAAAAGGGATCTTGGTGGCCAACTGTCAGATGCTTCTATCCCCTCAATTGCATCCTGATCAAGGAACATGGCGAATCCGCCAACGTCCTTCACTAGGAGCACCCTCCAGCAATGGCATCCATGATGGCTGAGGTCAGAACTGCCCTAAGGTCTGTGAGACGGCCCTGCCCAGGCCCCAAACCTTAGAAAAATAAGCAACAAATTCCAAAGACTTCTTTTTAAATTTGATTTCAGTTTCCTAAGAAATTTTTTCAAAGGTCTGGCCAAACACTGAGTAAAGAAGGATTATGGAAGAAAGTTGTTTGGAGCAAACCAGACCCCTCTGGCCTACGGTTATGGGGTGGGAGCACTGGGTTTGTGTGGGAAGAGGAGAAAAATTACAGTTGCTGCTTTTGTTTAAAGTTAACTGGCCCCAGGGTCTAAAAGTGGGTGTCTAGGCAGGAGCTGGGTTCTCTGGATAATTAGTGTTCTTTCCTCCCTTTGACTGGGAGGATGTGGTTTTGGAACTGCTTAGAAATCCTGAGTCAGAAGAGTAAGGTATGGGTTGGTGGGAATAACGGCGAATCCCCTCTAGTTTTAGGGTTAGAGAACTACCTGGTTGCTGGCCATAGGCCCCAGACACAAATAGGTAGAAATTCAGACTTAGCATTCCTAAGTCTATATTAAATACCTTAGAAATATCCAGATGCGTGTTATGTGACCCATCTTTGGAATCTCATTTCAAGCCTCAGAAATGTTAAAAGTAAGCCTGGCTAAGTTCACGGTAACTTGTGTTCCTGGGTCACCTGGAACCTGTTTTTCCTGGTTTGGCTCCTAAATATGACCCTTGGAGATATTTAATCAACACACACTTAACTTTGATCAGAGCTCTCCTGGCTAGGGTACACTCCTTTCCCCTATAGTACCTTTCATACATTGATCAAATTTTACCCATTTTACATAGGTCAAAGTAAATCCAAAATTCCCAGGGTTCTAATTTTGTACTATTAGTATGTCTGTGTGAGAAAAAGAGGAGAGGGAGGGGTGGGGCAGAGAGAGATAGTACAAATACATGTGTGTGTATATATATGTGAGTATGTATATATACATATATATGTTGTTTAGTTTTTTATTTTGTCTTCCAAAATTGCCTCCTGTATTTTCTGAATATGAGGAAGGTTGGGGTAGTGGGCACATGAGCCATATATTTGCCACTCTCAGTCAGTGAATAGAGTTAAGAGTTTGGAATTGAGTGAAAAATACCCTCTGCATGGCTAAAATAGACCATGTATTAGTTATCTGTTGCTATTTAATAAATTCCCTTGCTTGAACAAGGACAACCATTTATCGGCTCACTGAGTCTCTGAGGACCGGTGATTCAGGAGTGCTCGCTGGCCCGAGCTCTGACTCAGGACCTTCACGAGATTGTAGTCAAGATGCCGGCCAGGGCTGCTGTCATCTAAAGGTTTGACAGGGGCCGGAGTCTTGCTTCCCAGAAGGCTCATGGCTGACCGAGTAATGCTGGCTGATGGTGGGGACCTTCACTCCCCACCCTGCGCACTCTCCACAGGACAGCTGAGGGTCTTCATAACATGTGGCTGGCTTCCTTAGGAACGTGTGGTCCTAAATGCCACTGCGAAAGTGCCAGTGCCCCTTATAACCTGGCCTTAGGAGGGCCCTGCTCTTATTTCTGCAGGTCAGTCCTGATTAAATAGTTAAAGTGCGGGGCGTGCTTACTAGAAAGTGAGGATCATCTGGAGAGGGTCATCTTGGAGGTGGCTACTGCAGATATTATAACATCCTTGGGTAAGATGTGGTGCCTAAAGACCTGAAACCACCCTATTCAGGCCCTACTTTTGTGAACGTTGTTTTCTTGGACTGCCTTCTGTGGGCCCCAGGCCTATAGATTCTGCCTCCACCTGGTTCAGCCACAATTCCTCGCTAATGCCCAAGGAAGTCCTTGGATTTAGGATTTTATAAGAGCCACCAAAAGAGTGTTTGATCACCAAGTCCAGAGAGTCAGAAGTCCACATGAATATGTGTACACCCACTTCAGCATGATGCACAGAGGTATGTGCAAAACTCTCCTGATGAAGTGTCTGCCCTCCTCCTATTCCTCTTCACTGGTTGACCTTGGATGTCTTCTGCATCCCACTCAACTCATTGCATTTCTGAATTTTAATTCAGCTGACACACCATTTAGAAATGTTCTCCGTATTGTTAAGGATCATCTTTAAAGGACTGAGTCCTACTGGCAGACTCCCACGAGCTCCATGAACTGTTTCTAGTGCTCGAGATCCTTGTGTCCCCATTCGCTCACTCACTCATGCTCTCATTCATTCAGCCATGACCATGTGTGCACTCTGTGTGGGACTGGTGTGGAGCCTTTTGCTTTCCTGCTGGCAATTGCAGGATAGGTCAGACACTACAGGGCTCAAGCTGGGCACTCCTTCATCAGGGGAGGCTGATGGCTTCTGCAAAGCGGCCTTCTATAAAATGGGAGATAGCTGCCTGCAGCACGGGGGGGGGGCAGATTTGAGGGACAGCTCTCTCTGTAGGTGAGCAAGGCTTTCTGGGCTCACTCTACTGAATGAACTCTTGAAAGGTCCTTCTTACTGTTGTGTGGCTCTCCCTTCTGTTGTTTCTGATGTTGTAACATCCTAGTTACAGATGCTCAAAAGGCTTGTAGTCTTGGTCGGACGTTGCTTCTCTCCTGATTTTTTTTTTTTTTAATCTCTCCCACAAAGGAAAGTCCTCTGGTCTTCTCCAAGAGTATATTTATCCTTTGGTACTTGTATATCTGGCCTCCCCAAAGAGACAGGATTCAAATCAGTTCTTTTAAACAGGGGAGTAGTTGGCAGAAGCAGGTAGTTTGACAGTAATGTGAAGAGGCCACTGAAGGAGATGGAGGAAACAGAAAGATGACACAAAGCAGAAGTGAATACTCAGAAAGACTGTGCCTCCAGAGACATTCCGATGCAAGGCAGGCTGCCCCACGTGTCTTGGTTAAGAGCCCATGTAAGCCCTGGTGTGTTCATCAGCCAGCATTTGGACCGTGCACAAAGTCTGCTCTCCCGGAGGAGGTCCCCACTCACAAAGTTCTCCATGGGGTCCAGAGTCAGGGGCTGTGTGACTGTGGGAAATCAGATGCTTTCTGCTCAGAAAAGTGACCTAGAGGGAGAGGGGAGATCTTGAGGGGTGATGGCAGCTTGTTCTTCTGGCTTTCTAGCTCAGACCTACAGAGTCAGCCCCTAGCTCAGCTGCCCTGGGGAGGAGATGAGTCTCTAGGGCCATCTACATTTGTCATTCATTAAGGTCTCCATCCCTGTGGTGATTATGAGGGTCTGCTTGGATGTGGACTCTGAGAAGTCACCAAGAATGGACAGGTCAATTGTGTAGTCTTCCCCTCTTGAGGGGATGCTCTGGGGAGTGTGTGTGTGTGTGTGTGTGTGTGTGTGTGTGTGTGTGTTGTGGTGACTTATTGGTCAAGAATCATTAATTTCTTCCCCAGTTTGAACCCTGTGAAGATGTGAGAACATCTGAGTGCTGACCTTGTTCCTTTTCTGTCAATAGAAGGAGAGTTTTCTAGGCCTTCCCTGGACAGCACCCAAGTCCATCTATGTCAAATGCCAGAACAATTTTTTAAGATATTTTAATTACCCAGGGTGCCTGGGTTAAGCATCTGCCTTTGGCTCAGGTCATGGTCCCAGAGTCCAGGGATCAAGCCCCACATTGGGCTCCCTGCTTGATGGGAAGCCTGCTTCTCCTTCTCTCACTCCCTCTTCTTATGTTCCCTCTCTCGCTGTATTTCTCTCTGTGAAAAAAATAAATACAATCTTAAAAAAAAAGATATTTTAATACCTGAAGAGAGCTCTTTCAAGGAGAAAACAAATGAACTAAACAAATGAACTAAATTAAATAATATGTGTAATTCCATGTGTAGGCACACAGGGAATGGGAAGGGATGGCTTTCTCAGCACTGGCCGCAGGTTCCCCTGTTACTGGGTTGCCCCCCTGTGCGTCTATCTTTGACAGCACATGGCACCCCGTGACCCTTTCAGGCTTTCCAATCAGAGAACCTGGTATGAGCCTAAAAGGCAGTTGGTTACCCAGCCACATAGGATGGGGACAAGGAAACTTAACATTTTTTGGCTGCCTGCTCTGGTCTAGGCATCCAGGCAAACCCTCTTCACCGGAGCATGTCCTCTGACCACCCCCCACAGTCCAAGTCAATACTCTGTCGTCCACAAGCTACTGGCCTGACTTAGGGGCTCGGTGAGAATCTTCTACTCTGGAGAGTGGGGTGGGGAATCATTCCTGTCCCCTTGTGGGCTTGGGTCTCACACATGACCCCAAGCCAGTTTGGAACTGTTCCTCTCCCCCTTACCTCACGCACCCTGGCCTCCTCGCTGTCCTGTTGAAGATTCATTTGTTCTTTCTCTCAGCACTCCGCAAAGTCATTTTGCAGGGTGCTCACCTTCCGGTCTTATGCTCATGAGTCCCCTTCCGCCCCTTGACTCCAATGGTCCCAACCTCTGTAACTTGGCACCCAAATCCATGACCAATCCCTGCTTTTCTTTCTTATTTGCCTCTCTCAAGTATTAGTTACTTGGAATCATTGGAAAGTATACAGCTAGTGGGTGGACCACCTGAAAGGAATTCTGGGAGTCTGGCTGCTGCGAGCTCCTATGGGTGCCTCCTTCTGTAGGTGCCTCTGGAAGCCTCGCTGAGCCAAGGGAAACACATGTTGAGTATGAGTCAAAGACAGGGATGTGAGCCATGCTAAGCGCTCGACCAGGGCTGGGGGTGGAGAGAGGGACTGAGTTTCGGCTACTGTTTTATGGTATATGATCTCTTCTGCCTTTCCACCTTTCCCTTCCTTCCCTTCTCTATATGTATTTCTGTATATGAAATTGTATACAGACATATGTACGTGTGTATCTGAATCTGTCTATATATGTATATATTCATATACATACACACAAATGAATCAAAATGAAAGAATTCAAGCTCTGCTTTCCAAATGACATCTTTAGTATTGCTGATCAAAGCATTAAAACCAATTTTTCAAACAAAAGGAAAATGGAAAAAAAAATCCCTATTTTGTGAGTACAGTGGATGTCTACAGAGTTTGAGGGAGCTGGGGTCAGGCAAAGCCTGGTGAGTCCATGCGCCTGTCACCTTGCAGGGTTAGCCGTGAGCTGGAGGTCTGGCCCTGGGCACCAGGTGGAAGGCAAGCATGTGGGAAGAAGGAAAATCTCTAGACGCAGAGTGCTCTGGTAGGTGAATGAGATTGGGGTTTGGGTCTGAGCTCTGTCACCAGGCATGCCTGTGTGACCTTGGAAACATAACTCCCCCTCTCTGGGTCTCTGTTTTCTCTGTGTAAAAAAGGGATACCTAAGTGGCCCGTGAGTTCCTTGCAGAATCAACACTCCTTGACTTATAATCATGGGACAGCGGAATCTGAGGACTGTTGTCATGTCATCCCAGGGCTCCAAGGGTCACAGCGCTGTGGATGATAGTCACATGGCCTTGACTCTGTTTTGACATGCAGAGGTGAGGATGGCCATGGTTTGGGGCTGATACACTTAGCCAGATGGATTTTCCTCATCATTTCCAAATGAGACCCATAGTGAATGGGGCTGGGGACACCCCACTAGGATCTGGGATTCCAGCTCCTTTCCTGAGGGCACAGAACTGTTACTTTTGCCCTCAGGGGTTTCTCTAGCAGACTACGTCCCTGGCCAGGCCAGAGCTTGGACGGTGCCCATGGCAGTGGCCGCCTCGTGGCGTTGTTCACGCTGCGATGGTGAAAACATCTCACAGACTCCGGAGCCAACGAGCTTGTCATAGGAATCCTGGCCACGAGCAACAGCAGACCAGAACTCAGAGACATGGTTTAACGGGCATTTTATTAACAGCACATCTTAGTGAGTGCAAAGCAACAAGTCGATTTTCCAGAAAACATCTGACTTTAGATTCTCAGAAGTGTTTTTATAGCTCCACAGCTATAAACTGTGAAGTTTACAGCTCTTGGATTGGAAGTCTGAAGGGGTCCAATGAGCATTCTGTGTTTTGGAAGCGTTTCTCTTGCATGGCATTCAGAGCAGCAAAATCCTCTTATACACCCCAATTTGGAAGGTCCCCATTTTGACACTAGTTGACCAAGGATTAACTTTGTGTTTGTATTAAACGAGCAGGCAACTTCTCTCATGACATGTTTATAAAGATGACGTTTTCAAGAGTTCTAATTTATGTTTTCACCTAAGTCACTTTTGTTTTTTGTTTTGTTTTGTTTTGCTTTGTTTTGAATCATGGTCAGAAATATAAAGATGACTAAAAATATAAAATTTTGCACATAATCTCAATCCTTATAACTAAGCACTTGTATTTGTAAATTTTTTTTAATTTGTAAGTGACAACCCATCTCAAGGATGGTGGTGGTGGGGGGGTAGAATGTATTGGCTTGAAAGACAGCAAAGTTAAGTAAAACCTGGGAACAATGCAGCTTCAGGCATGGCTGAATCCAGGGGCCATCAGGGAGCCTCGTCTTTGTCTCTTTAAGGGCTCTCTCATATGATAGGCACATTAACCACTGGTAACTCAATCCATATATTTGCACAGCAACCCACCTGAGAAAAGATAATCTTCTCAGATATTTCTCTTAGCTTTGTCCTGTGGTCCTCTCTACGCTGTTCACTGTGGCCATGAGCATGATATCATTTGACTGAGGAGGCCTGGGGGACATATCCTCATTCATTTTACAACTTGTGTGGCATGCTTCCGTCTTTGTATCACTGTTTCCTCATTTCTAAACATAGAAGAATATTTTTCTGGTTTGTTTCATAAGGTTGTCCTATAGGTACACTATTTGGTGATTGCTTTCCATGCTGTTTGATTTTTCTGGGGCTACAGCATTGCACTACTGTCGCAAGTGGGCACACACATGTGTGGTGGCCTTTGTAAACCCAGGAAGTCCCTAAATCTTGTCCTCACCCCTTCTCCTGTCAGGATTTCCAGAGAGCTTTCTCCTTTCCTGAGATTTTTAGTGTCTACGATGAGTTGCACCCAGAGCCCAAGGTAGAAAATTAGATCGAAATGAAAACTTGGGATTTATTCTTAACAAATCTCAAAGCCTTGCAGTGTGTCTCTCATTGGTCAAAATCCAGGGCTGGTGTGTTCCGATGAAACTTGGTGATCATTTACATTATTTGACTTATGCTGAACATCATGATGTTTTGATGAATGATTTGTCCAACACAGCGGTTGTGGTAGAAAGTGATTCTTTTTCCTCTCCCAAGATGTGGAATCACTAGGGACACCTCCCTTGCTAGGAAAGTCCCTTGAGAACTGAAACGAGTCACCATTTTCTCACGCTGTGCTGAGAGCTCAGTGAATTGGTATTAATTAAAATTCCCCTTCTTGTGAGATTTTTTCCTTCAAGACCCGGAAACAGATGACTGGGGGAAAATGAATAGCATGACACCTTAAGGATCCAAAGACCTGAAATGGTTCCATGTGTGTCGTCTTACTTGGAGAGGCAGAGAGATGGGCTTGTGCTGGCTTTGTAGATGGAAAAGCTGAGGTGTCACCTGAGCCACTTGTCCCAAGTTACATGCTAGTTGGGGCCCAGTTGGAACCCTGACTCTTTCTCTGGGTCTCACAAGCTCAGATAGTTTCAGTTGTACATTTGGGATGACTTATTTTCATATCCTCCTGAGGAAACCAGACCTCCCATCGTCAACAGAACTTGATACCACACACCCTAAAATTTGAAAACTCACCTGGCCAAGAAGACCTTGCAGTTTGATTCACTTGAACAGGCCTTATAACCTCCCACAGAGCACCCACGTCACCCTCTGAATAAATAATCATTCCCCCTGGTACCAAATGTCCTTTGACCTCTTTTCAAGAACTTGGGACCAGTTTTCCCTTTCATAGAGCTCTTTGAAGTTTGTTTACATGTGAGTGCGAGACCTTCCCTCCCCTGTGGGTCACAGAGCAATTACTGGAAGGTTGGTGGGAGG
The DNA here is from genome assembly GCA_004023965.1 of Spilogale gracilis. NCBI lineage: Eukaryota > Metazoa > Chordata > Mammalia > Carnivora > Mephitidae > Spilogale > Spilogale gracilis. The sequence continues at coordinate 5,280 of PITA01014063.1, read as the reverse complement.
TGGTTCTTGGTTTCGGGTGCACATGAGTGCACATCTATGAGCAGGTTGGTGTTTAATGTTCAGGAAGTGGAGCCTTTTGGTCATAAGAAATGTGCAGGTCACCTCAAAATACAGAGAGAAAATGTGAAGCCACTCCCTTGCAGTCAGGGAGGGAAGGCAAGAGCCTCTGCCCCTAGGCACCCCTGAGGCATATCAAGAAACCCTAGGGTTCCTCTAAACACAGTCTGAGGACCTCTGGACTAGAAGCTCTGTATGAAGTTCTGGTTGTAAGAGCCTGTGAGGTCTGTGGTGGGAGTTGCTAGCAAAAACCTGCCCCTCACCAGGGTCCTCCGAGGAGCAGACATTGGCCCCATAGACTGGCAGATCCCTTTCCTCTCTTTGCTTCCTATCTACCAGCTAAGATGGTAGGTTTTAGAGAAAACAGAAGGTTATAACTTGATCCCTTTCCTCAAAGAATTTATCACTCAGCTTTCATAGTAAGTGTTCCATACATATTTGATGAATAGAGGAGAGAACTTCTTTTGAGGTATACAGAAGCCAAAAAGTATGCCTAAAGTCCATTCCTCAGTAAGAGACCCCATTGACGCCGCACCCCAAGCATACGTCCATATATCTGGATGCAATTGCAAACCTGGATATACTCCATTTCCTCTCTTACATTAAAAAAAAAATGCCAGTAGTGACTAAATGTTTTCGTAAATTGTTTTCATGACCTGTTGACGGGGCCCTGCTCTGGAGAATGCTGGTAAGGGTGTGCTCACTGGTCATTCTCCTGAACTCACACTGGGCCACCGTTAAGCTTCTCCTGCTACATCAAGGGTCAGCCAGCCGCAGCCGCAGTCCAACCCCACTTCTCACCCGTGAACACAGGCTGGTGTGTCCCCCTCTACCCTGTTCCCTACTCTGTTCCCAATACCTGCTGGGCACTGTGCTTGGGTCTGGGAGATAGAGCCTCAGTAACCTCACTTTTGGCTGCCTGAGGACAGACAGTCAGGCTTCCAGGAGGAGAGGGTCTGGGTGTCATTTGGCAGAGAGAATCAACAGTGGGGGCTCAATCCCCTTCAAGTCCCCCATCGCACGGATCTGGTCTACAGGGTGCTCTTTGTCCGGAGACTGTCTCCTATAGAAGCACCTGGGCCCAACGTGGGCCTACCACCCGGGACGAATATATACTTGTTTCTTGGCCCACAATGCCTGAAATATTTACTATCTGATATTTTATAGGAAAAGTTTGCCCAACATAGTGCTCTATGATGATGGGCTGTACATAACATAATTCTATAAAAACTCATCCACTTAAAAAAATTAATTTTCAAAAAGATTTTATTTATTTATTTTAGAGAGTGAGAGCGCACATGCAAGCAGGGGGAGGAGCAGAGAAAGAAGGAGAGGGAGAGAAACAGACTCCCCACTGAGTACATAGCCCGACATGGGGCTCGATCCCACGACACTGAGATCGTGATCAAAGCCACAAGCGAGAGTTGGACGCATAACCGTGAGAGCCACCCAGGTACCCTAAGACTCATCGACCTTTAATAACAGTAAACAGTAGTATTAGTTATCACTGATTGTGGCTCAGAAAGGTTAAGCAACTTGCCCAAGGTCACACAGCTACTAAGTGGCAGACTGGGATCTTGCAGCGATGGTTTGGCAGGAGAAGAGAAGAAACCACAGGGTTGATACCCTGCGTGTTGTCCATGTGTGCGCCCCCCGGCCTCAGCTTCTCCAGGGCCTACCCTTGCCGTAGAACCACGGGGCTGCTGTCTAATATCTCTCCTCGTGAGCCTGCTCTGGGATGAAGCTTCTTTTTAATTACCATGATCCTGCATCGGGACACTGGCCAGAAGATTTTATCTGTTCGGCATTTTCTTTCCTGTATGGCCGCCCAGAGTTAGCGGTTCCTTTGGACTTGGCTAATTCCCCTTTGGAGACTTAGGTTTCCTCTTCAACTTCACCCAGCGGTTCAGGGAGGAGACCGCTGGTTTTGAGCGGTACTGTGCTCAGTTTCTGGTGGGTCAGAGTTGACAAGCCCCCTTGCCTCTTATCCGCCCCTGACTCATCCTCACAGAGCAGACACATCTCACTTCCTGGGCACCATCCAGGAATGTGCTTTTAAATGGATTTTCCAGGAATCAGAGCTCACTGCTCTGAACTCCCAGCCTCAGAAACTTGCAACTATTTTGCACGGTCATCTTTGTCAGATAAATGACACTGCAGCTTGTGTTCTTAGGCAGAGCTCCTAACGCACATTTAATCTTTCCCCGAAAATGTAGTAGACTCATTAAAAACATTAGTTATTGTCAGGGCTGTGACTGAAAGGAAGCGCAAGGTGGTGAACGGCATGACTTCGAGAGATTTACATAAAACCTTGAAGTTTCTGTTTCCTTAGCTGTAAAACGGGGATGATACTCTGACTGACCCGGTAGAATCAGGTGAGGGGGAAACGAGAAGATTCTTGTAAGGCCTTTGGCAAAGTGATTGGAATGCGGTGTGCTCCTGCTAGGTGACTGGTATGCTTCAGATATCATCCCACCTGGCGTAGTCATGCTCAATCCTGACTGTGCCCTGGAGTCCCCTGGGGGGAGTTTTGAAGGTGTGAGGCTGGTCCCCCACTCTGCCCCAGATCAAGTACATCAGGATCTTGGGTTGCGTGTGCTTCAGTTTTAGTGCTTTTGTTTCGATTTGCCTCCATCTCCTCCTCCTCCCCCCATTGTCCTCCCCCCCAGCCCGCTACTGCCCTTGGCCTCTCTCAAATGCAGCGAGAGCTGGGGACCTGTGCTTTGAGGTGTGTCCAGCTATTGGCGCCGACACTAAATAGCCTGACCCTCTGGACACTTTTAAGAATTTCTAGTTTTGCTTCAGAGCTTTTCTGCTTCTTTTAAGAACAGCTAATACTTATTAAGGGCTTTACAAGGCTCTTTGCCCGCCTTGATCAACCCTTCCCTGCACCCCCACCTAGTTCTAGGCACCCAGGGAACACAGTTTAAGGAGACATCACTCTCAGGGCCTTGCAAGAGCCCTCAGTGTGCATGTCATCATTCAGTTTTGGGCACTGGGCACCTATTTGTCTCTCCCAAGTCTCTGCCTCACCCCAGCAACCACTCTCCTCTTTTTTTTAACCCTCTTCTTTTCCATAAGGACTAGAATCTATTTCTGTTTTATTGCCCGATATAGCACAGTCCCTCTAGAACTGCAACCGAACACACTAGGTGCCCTCTAGAACTGCAACCGAACACACGCAAATGGTCCCTGCAGGAATCCTGTGCCTTAGGTACCGTCACTATTCATCATGCCTCTTTTACATATGGGGAAAATGAGGCACAAAAAGGCTAAGTCGTTTGCCCAAGGTCCCCAGAAAGTAGCAGTGCCAGCCTGGGCTTGAGGTCCTGTCACTTGCACTTCCTGATTCCATCACTCCCCCTGCCCAGAGAAGGACTGGCTCCCAAGTCTGTTTGGTCCAGGAAACCAGTTAATCACATTTGGAATTGGCTGGTAAGTAACTGCCTGAATGCCTAAGAAATGTTATTTCCTCTCCTCTTCCTGATACTTGAAGCCCAGATATTATTTTTCAACAAATAAAACTGTTAGCCCAGAGACTTGGAAGTGTCTTTTCTTTCTGTAGTCACAGCCCAGACCCCAGGCCTGCTGCTGATACGATCCTGCACGCGGAGATACCATCCCTGGGCGCGCTGTGGGGCCCACCCTGACCACCTCAGGCTGCTTCTGATCCAGCCACAGGAAACATAAACATCTCAGAGGGAGAGGCAGGCCCCCCAAGGGGGGTGGCGGCCCCTTCTCCCTTACCGGAATTTGGCCAGGGTGGGGACCCTGACAAGCTGTGGACATGCACAGCAGCGAGTGGGGGCCCTCCTGGCCAGCTGCCCAGGGCCTGAGTGTGGGTGGAGGAGGGGCTCTGAGGACAGCGGTGGAAGGAGCTCTCAGCGGCCTGAGGCTGAGGGCTGCTCCCAGAATGGAAGGCTGAGTCAAAGGGACAAAGAATCACCTCTTTCTGAGAAGCAGAGTAAATTCTGAGTCATGGCACACCCTGACAGACCTACGGCCACCCTAGGTTCAGGCCTCGTGGTGGCAACCCTACCGTGTAGCTCCTTCCTCTGGCCGAACCCCTGTCCCCACACGCACAGTTGTGCATTTGTTCCCCCAATACAAACAATATGCTTGCCTTGGATTTCTCTAGACTGTGATTGTGAACCATGTGCTTCTGTTGTTGCCTAAATTTATTGCAAATACACCACTAAAGTCATACATGATCGATGCCTCAGAATTTTGTGTCCGTTCTTAACCTCTCCAGAAGGAGGGTTGGCTAATAATGTACAGACAGGGGTAAAACCGTTTGAATTCGCTTCCCGAAGACTCTGCACTGGGAGAGTCTGATTACATCAACTCCCCAGTGTGCCCTGTTTTCTTGATACGCCCCTGAAGCAAGAGCCTTAGGTCAGCGTATCCTGCAGAGTAGCTCATTTCTATTAGGACCCATGGCCTGAGGGTGGGACTTTGCATTGAATTTCTGAAGTGGTATGAGGCTAGGTCTGCAGGGCCCAGAGCGAATGGAGTTAATTAGGGCCACCCATGTATGTGGAGAGAGTAGGTGATGGGATTACTGGTGAGTCAGAGCCTGTGGGCACCTCTCTCAGCTGGGCTGGTCTCTTGTCTCTGGTCTTAAGTAGGTAATGGGGCATACTTGGGGAGAGGTGTTTTTTTAGGAAGCCTGATGGGGAGCAGATGTGCCCTGCAGAGAGCATTGAGAGTGGTTTTGTTTTGATTTTCGGTAAAGAGCAGAGAAGAACAAGAACATGGACCACTGGACACAAGCCTACTCGCTCCCCAACCATCCGCCTTCCTCTTGATCTTGCCCTGAATGATGGTCTGCCTACTCACCAAGGCAACACTTCATGGTTTACCCAACTTCCTAGTGTTTTTGGTTCTTGTTGTTGTTGTTTCTTCAGTAGGCTCCTTGCCCAGCATGGAGCCTAACGTGGGGCTCAAACTCACAACCACGAGATCAAGACCTGAGCTGAGATCAAGAGTCTAAGCCACCCAGATGCCCGCCCCCAAGTGCTCGTAATCTTCCATAACCTGCTGCATCTGCTGCCAAAACATATTTACCTTCTTCCCTGTGTCTCCACTGCCTAAACCCAAACGCAGCCTGCTAACTGGTCTCACTTCTAGTTTCACCTCACTCCAGTCCTCCCCCGATTCCGTAGGCAGAGCATCCTTCCGAAGCCCAGAAATCTCCCCAGCCATTACCAACAGCAGTGGCCC
>PITA01014062.1:0-54937 GCA_004023965.1 Spilogale gracilis | reverse complement strand
TAAAACTGGATATTTTGTATTGTACATTATGACATTGTAGTATATTATGTTATGACATTCTGTTTGTAGTGGGTTGTTTGGGTATTGCTCTAGCAGTGGAAGGACAGATGTCATCTTGTTACCAACAGGTGGGAGTAGAAGTTCAGATTTTTCCATTGTTCTTTACTAACTCCTGAAGTAGGGAGAGGCACTTCATAAATTCTGAGTAGGGTGTATTGCTCCTTACTTTACTTCTACCGTACAGGATGCCAGTGCCTCATTCCTGCTCTCCTGATGGCATCCACTAACTCAATTCTGTCATTCAGAAATTGAATACTCTGTGAATTTAAATGAAGGTAGAAAATGTTATTTCTTTTGCTAGAGGAGAGTGAGAATAAGCTTCTCAGACTTGGATTTGTCAGAAATCATGATGTTATTCCCTATGGAAGTGCAAAGATTTGGCTTATTTTAAAAATTTGACTTATGACTGACAGTTTTCGAAATAATTACAGGTAACAAAATTGAGTCAGTTTTTTTACTATCTGGTTAGTTTATTAAGACTGGGAATGAAATTCAACTACATTTTCAGTTATCTGTTTAATTTTGTCTCTTGTATTAAAATTCTGTCTAGGTACAGATTGTCTAAAATTATCAGATTCTTTTTTTATAGAATTTTTAATTCTTTATTTTTTCTTTTATATGATTTGAGCCTTTCCACTAAAACTCCTAAGTATCAGTCTTTGAGTTAGGACACTGAGGGAATCTTAGGGTAGCTAGCTGTTGCTTTCCCTGGCTGTTGTTGTGATTCTTATTATCACCATCATTAGCTCAGTTTTGGGGAACTACATAGCTACAAGGCTTTATCCCTACTACTAACTTAGTAATTTAAGTTCTTATCCTAAAACTTGAATTGTAAATTAGCAGCAATCTTTCAACCACTGAATAGTATCTCATAAAATGTGGTTCATAGGCTATCTGTAATAGCATCAACCAATGAAGTGCTAACGAAATTTTAATGTGTATATGACTAACCTGGGTTCTTCATGAAATGCAGTTTCTGATTCTGGAATAGGGCCAGAGATTCTGAATTTCTACTAAGCTTCCAAGTGATGTCCATGCTGGTGTATGGACTTCATTTTGAATAGCAAGTACTGAGGTTACTTGTTAAAATATCAGTCATATGTTCCATCTCAGTCCATGAGTAACAATTTTTCTACCTGAATGTAGAAATAGGCATTTTAATGAGATATTTATTTAGACCAAACATTAAGAATTATTGCCATAATTTAGTAGTTCTTAATTGTGGTTATGCATCAAAACTACCCAGGAAGAGTTTTAAAACATTATTGCTAGATTTACTTCAGAACTGCTGAATTTTCCTTTCTGGCATTTATATTTTTAATATGCAGAATACACCTGATTCTGGGTGTAACCAGGTTGTAAAGTATAATTATAAATATAGAGAGAATTGGAGCCAGGGTCATCATGTCTGGTAGTAGAGGTTTTACCTGGAATCTGGAGAAAAAAATGACTAAAATTGAACTATGTTAGAACTTAGAACTTAGGGGGAAAAAGTTTCAAATTTGAAGTCTCCCTGCTAATTTAATACAGAAAATTTTCTATAATTTGAAACCATTTACTGTGTATGTATATGTTATAAAGGTTTTATTTATCCACTTGTGGGAGAGAAAGACAGAGACAGAGCACCAGCAGAGGGGGGAAGAGGCAGAGGGATCAGACTCCCTGCTGAGCAGGGAGCCTGATGTGGAGCTTGATCCCAGGACCCTGAGATCATGACCCAAGCTGAAGGCAGACACTTAACCGACTGAGCCACCCAGGTGCTGCAAACTATTTACTTTTTTAAAACACATTTTTGGCTTGTGTTGACAGTGTTTCTCAAATTAGGATCCATACGTATGGTCTTGGAGTTATGAATTTTCCATAGTAATTTCTGATTGTAATATTTTTATTTTTATAATCACACTAATGGAAAAATTATGAATGATTTGAACAAACTATTTCATTCAAAAATACTGTCACACAGGTTCACTATGTCAAGTTAAATTTGCATTGATGACTGTGATGACACCAAGTAATGTTGTTTCAATTGTTGTGGATTAATAAAATAATAGAAATGGACTATGCACATGTATTATGTATTTATGCCATAGGATTGTAAAATAATGTAATGGTGTACTATGGAATAGAATTCAAAACTGTTCAAATAGAGACAAGTGGTAAAAGGAAAGGGTAGAGGAAATATAGATGCATCAAATTCAAGAGAATCTATGCAGTTAGAAACATATCAGTTAATTATTTCTTTTAAAAAATCTATCTGTCATATACACTAATATCACTAATTTGAATTCTAGTTGTAGTTTTATTTATATTTATTTTGTATCTTTTGTTTTATGTATATATAAGAGCCATAAGTATGAGGAACTTATTTTTATACATGAGTTAAAGAATTTGTAAAAGTAAGTCAAAAGTGAGGATAAGGGAAAAAAATGTTAAAGATCTGTACATTCTTCAAGCTTGAAAACGTTGACTTTATTTCATATGCTTATGTAACACATGTAACATATATTTCAAACTATAAAATTACTTGATCTTTAACGTAGTAGCCCATTTTAAATAAAGTTTTCTACATTGTTTCTTTGATTGCCCTTATTGGAACTAATCCCTTCCTTCTTTAAACACTTTATAGCAATTCACACCCCTTACTTTTATTTTTCTTACTTGCCTACTTGTCTTATTTCTCCTATTGGATGGCACTTTTTATGAGGGAAAAAGAGCAGAATGTTGTAATCAAGGACAGTTCTTTTTTAATGAATTATTTGGTGAAGTTTGAAATAATGGCTAAAAGGATGGAACACTAATAACATCTTAGATAATTTACTATAAAGAATTATAGTGAATATAGACATAGGAACAGGATTATTTTTCCAGGGTCCCTATATAGCAGAAAAATTTTCAGTTTGCAGGTGATAGTGGTAGACATGCATTACAAATAAAAGTATAGATATTAAATACAATGAATTAAATTCAATAAAGTATTGATTAATTACTTATTAGGGTTATCAAATATGTAGCATAAGTATAATCATGGCTTCTCCCTTACCTGTGTCAAGCATCTTAAATAAACATCTTAATAAGCTTTTTTTATTGGTATTGGGTTCAATAAAGTCTGGGGTCTTTCTTCATTAGTTGTTTAACCACTACCCATCAGTTGGACATTGGACATAAGATGAAACCCTTTTGTTATCAAGGGTATAGCTTTTTGTCAAGAAGAATGAGGAAAAATTTCATAGTATTGGTTCAAGGAATACTATTTGGATCTTTTCATGTATTTCATTGTTCTTATACTGTAAAGATTGTCTTTATTGGAATTCTGCCTCTTGCTTCAGGTCTCGTTCTGGAAACCTGGCAGTTTTTAGACTTTTCTTCTCAACCTTGGAAATGACTATGTCATATTGAAATTTGCTCTTTTTCTACCTGCACTCCTAAATTTTTGTCTACTTTTATGGGACTAGTGTTTTTTTTCTACTCTCTTTGTGATTCAGAGAAGGTGATCTTGAATCCTCTTTAAAACAAGTTTCCTTTTTCTACTTATGCTGTATTGAAAATAGATGCTTCCTGGCCTACAAGTTATTTCCTGTGGGAAATTATTAAATATCCCTTGGCAACAGAATTCTAGACTTTAGGTTTTAATCAGAATTGTCCAATACCATATAGGTTACACTTTAATTAGAACTTCAGTTAACTATAAGTGCATATGTAATAGAAGGGTTTCCAGTTTTTTGGTTGTAATATGCAAGGGGCTTTCAGAATACTTTTGAATAGATGAAATTTGGTTTAGAGAAGTAAACTACTGAATAATTCAGTGATCTGACTGAGAATATAAATTAGAGAGACTGGATGTTCACTTTTATATAAAAAGAGGTACGGGTGGAACATTTTGGGGAATTTACCATTTACATTACTTTTATTTTTTTTGCCATATTGGTCTCTCTGCCTGGCATCAGAATTCTGTCCTCCTCTTCTAACAATGTACCAGTTCTTTTTCTGAATAAGTTCTAGGAAATATTATGATTCAATAACAGGTTTGGTAAGGGATAACTGTGAACTTATCTCCCCAACCCCTTTTTTATGAGCAATTAAGGAGTGGAAATAGGCAAACCTAGAATGATACACAGTGAATAGAAGATTCTGGTAAATTTCCAGACTTCATTTATAGAAATCGTGGTTTCTTTGGCTATGGAATAACTTCCCAGAATTGTTTAGAAGACCCATTGTGCAGATAAAGGCAGAGCAAAAATAATAAAGGAAGTAGAGTAGATCTCTGATCTTATAAGCTTACTTAATACTACTAACATGCCAAGCATCTGGATAAAAAGTAAATAATTTATGTATGTTTCTTATGTGACTTATGTAAAGAAACCTACAAATTCTCTGGTAACTCTGAAATGTATGTTTCAGATTTACTTAATTTCTATTTGAAGTGAATATTGCCAGAGAAAAACCACCAGTGTAGAAGTTTGCTAATTTTGCAACCAAACAGGAATGGATTTAAATCCTGGTTTTGCCATTTACCAGCTGTCAGTCCAATGAAACTAAAAATAAATGTTCTTGGCCTCAGTTTCCTCTTCATAAAATAGAATTATATATCTATCTTGGAGTACTCTAATTCTGAAGAGAATTAGAAATAATATATGTTAATGTAGACACTTATTTAATAATGGTTATTATCATTATTGTTTTTAATGGTATAGTCTTATTATTTATCCTCTACCTTCTATTAATAACTAATTGCTACTCGAGTGTATAATAAATTTTGTTGTTTATATAGCTATCACTACCTAATAAGTATAAGGAAAATGTAATGCTGACCAAACATAAAATTTAGATATTTTAATTGTAATTTTCTTTCTTTCAGAATTACTTACTGTCATCTACCTTTCCAGAGTAAATGGCTCTATGTTGGAACAGAAAGAGGAAATACACATATTGTAAATATTGAATCTTTCATTCTTTCTGGATATGTTATCATGTGGAACAAGGCAATAGAGCTGTAAGTTTGAACTTGAATACCACTTTATTTTTGCTTGAATATTTCATATGGTTATGTAAAGTATGTCAAATTACAGAGTTATCTGAAATGTTTATAGCTAATTTATGATTAATTTGAGTGAAAAGTTTAGCTAAAATAATTTAAAACTGTAAAGACTTTCAAAAATATTGTAGTATTAACATATTCTAATTTTAGACTTCCTGAATACTTAAGGGTTTCTGAATAAGAGTTATGCATGTAAATTTGATGATAAAATACTAATGCTTATTCTAAAAGTAATACATGGAAATCATCTTATTTTTTATAGTCATTCTTAGTATAGCCACTTCCAGTGGGAATGACGAGTGGATTGTGATTACATTTAGTTTTATGTAAAAATAATCACCAGTTTATATATTTTTTATTGATAGCTCATTCATCACTTGTCTCACTAACATCTTGTTCAGGGTTCTAAGGAGAATCAATTTATCAATATTTTTATGTTGTGACATTATCAGCTACTTAGATGTGTGGTAGTGGTAATTACTACTTTGACTTTGGTGCTGATACTTAAGTTTATGCACATGTAAAATGTAACGGAATTCCAAGCCATTTCTTTATATGTACACAATTAATTCTCCTAGTCACTGTGTTAATCAGAAAAACAAATTTTCTTTAATAAATGTTTATTCTCTGTGCATATTAGGTCCTTAATTTATGATATGTTCAACTTGAGATTGGCTCATTTTCATATATTTATGAAATATATATATATGAAATATATGTATGTATGTGTGTATATATACATACATATGTATATATATATGTATATATATATATATATTCTGAATTACATAATCATTCTCCAGAACTCTGATTAAAACAGCCTGTTTAAATGAGGATTGTATGTGGTTTTTATAATAAATCTACTATTTCCTATTTTTAGTGTTTCAGTGTGCCTTTATAGCCTTTATATAGAGGAAAGCTTGTTACTAATTATATTCTTGCTACAATATTCCTTCTGTATTGTGTCCTAATGGGTCTTTTGTTAATGATCATTCTTCCTTCCCTGATTAGATTAAGAACAGTCCCAGTTCAAATCTTTGTTCACTGCTCCTTTCTTTTTCTTTATACTTGGCTTATTTCAGTGCCTTCCACGGAGTGGTTACTAATTGACTAATGATATTATTAAAGAATTGGTGTGATAGGTACACACTAATATTGACTTAGAGCTTTCATTTATAATTAATATGCACTATTTTACTGATATATTTTAATGTTCTACATGTGTAGTTTAAAGAACATTTATTCTATAGACTATAGAGAGTTATGTTTCCCAAAAAATTATTTAACTTTTTAGATATTTGAGAATGATTTTCCCACTATAATCTGAGTTCTGTAAAAGTGGTAAATAGGGCTGAGCTTAATGTTTGCTTTCATAAATGTTTTAGGGTATTGATAGAAATGGAAATAAACTTGAGAATTGAATTATAGAACTTTATACAAATTGAATAGTACAAACAGTAATATATGTATTATTTATGTTCAGTTGAACGCTGCTAATTACAAAGTTCATTATCTAAATAGATCCAGTATTTCACCACTTTTGTTATTTTGTTTCCATATTCATACACTTAACAAATACTTTTCATAGTTTAAATTAACACTACCTAAATTAGTGACCTATACTTTACCTCTATGTATTTATATTGTCTAAACTTTATGATTTCAGGATTAATGATGAATTTAAAAACTATAAAGGAGGGTAAAATTAAGAGGAACTAAAGTAAAATAAAGCAAACTTTTATTTTTCATAATATGATCTGAGACATTTGATACATCATGAGAATAGAAACTACTATTTATATAAATCTGATCTTTTAGAGAGTTGTACATAACTCTGAAAATGTCCTGAAATATCCTCTAGAAATTATTAGACAACATCACCTCCTGAATCTTTCTTGGTTTACTTAGACCAGTTTACCAAAAGTGTATCCTATGGAATTATAGATCCATTATGATCTATATAATTTAAAATGCCAACTGCCATTCTTCTAGAACTGTCATCTAATTGCTCTCTACCTATTGAAATACATTAGAAAATGCATGCCACTTCCTGTTAATATGTGCTGCCAGAGTCCTATTCCGGCTGAACCAGGGGTCCCTGAAGGAAGGACGGTGTCAGCGGATGAGAGAGCCCCGAAGATTCTTTTTGATCACCTGCCAGACATCTCTGACTTGCTGGCTTACAGTGTCAATATTTATAGGAGACAAGTTACAGATCATCATAAAGGAAAAAAGTCTTTTACGGGCAATGATTTTTGCTTGCACAGCGTTTTGATTAATGAAGCATAGTGCTTTGGTTAGTGAAATGTATTTTTGCAGGTATTCTTATTTACAAGTTACATTAACTCCCTCAACCAGGATATGTCAATTAGTAAGGTTATTTATGATTTCTTACATTTGGCGCCAAGATGATAATGGGTAGACTAATCACATGTTTTTTTAAGCAGGCCTTACAGACGAAGCAATTAAAAGGCTTAGATGAGCTGTATACAAAGTTCAAGCTACAATATTAATTCAATGGTTAGAAGTTAGTCTGTTTGGCATCAAAGAGAAAGATAACTTATTTTTTAAAGGTAAAAGAACTTGCTGAAGCCTCTTTTCTATGACTAGGTCCAGAACTCTTTATTTATGGGCCCTTTTTGTGCATGGCAATGTTCTTGTTAGTACAGTTTTATTTCTTAGATAAATCCTTTTATTTAACCATTCAAGAACCTTGACAATCTCTTCCACAGATCTGCAGGAAATTTAAAGGGAAGGTACAGAAAGTACACTCTTTTTTTTTTTTTTTTAGAAGATTTTATTTATTTATTTGAGAGAGAGAGTAAGTTGAGAGCATGAGAGAGGAGAAGCTCAGAGAGAGAAGCAGACTCCCCGTGGAGCTGGGAACCCAATGTGGGACTCGATCCTGGGCCTCCAGGATCATGACCTGAGCTGAAGGCAGTCGCTTAACCAACTGAGCCACCCAGGCCTCCCTAAAAAAGTACACTCTTAAGGGTTATAAGGGAGTCTCGGTTTGACCTAGAGTATCCTGAGGCCCTGTCAAGAGTAATGCGCTTTGCTTTTAGGATAAAGACCAATTAGTAGAAAGAGAAGATGCCAGTTTCACACCATTAGCAGGAGTGATGGTCAGACTGCCCTTTCCTCACTGTGACCACATCAGGCCTAGTGGGGTTATTTTTCTGGCGGCAGGAGCTGTGCTTCTGCTGCCACCTTCTCACTGAGACTTATGGAAGTCAGTGAGTTTTCCCATGAGGCAGGAGCTGTACTTAGACTGCCATCTTCCCCACAGTGACTCCATCAACTTCTGAGACCCAGGTGGCTTTTGACAATGTTCCAGGTATATGGGACAATAATAAAATATATATTTAAAGGAGTTACTTCATAAATAGAATTTTACACACAGATTTCAGCAATATACATTTTCTTAAGTATGGCAGATGCAGAATTGTCTTTAAGAGATACAGGAAATAATTTCGATTAAATTCTTACTTGAAATACTTTTTATTCAATGTCATTTTTCAGTTTGTTTCTATTATTAGTGAAGTCTCTTGATTATAATTTTAGGCAATTCTCATAATTATAAATAGTCTGTGTTCTCAAAATGTATGTATTGATTATTTGGAAACTGGAACATATTTTCCACATAAACAGTGATGTTTGTAGAATACCTCATAAAATATGCGGCACCTGGGTGGCTCAGTTGGTTAAGCCACTGCTTTCAGCTCAGGTCATGATCCTGGAGACCCGGGATCGAGCCCCACATTGGGCTTCCTGTTCAGCGGGAAGCCTGCTTCTCCCTCTTTCAGTCCCTCTGCTTGTGTTCCCTCTCTGGCTGTGTTTCTCTCTGTCAAACAAATAAATAAAATATTTTAATAAAAAAAAAAGAATACCTCATAAAATAGTAGCATAGAACTAAATGGACATTAAACATTTTTTTCTATCGGAAAATATATTCCAGGCTATAGTATAGAAATAGATGTTTCTGCAGGGCAGCCTCAGTGTTTTTAAAAAAAAATGTTACCCATTTTATCTACATATGATTCAGCATGAAATTGATCATTAAGTCATAAGTGTAAGGCTGGTGTTTAACAATCACTCAAATGTATTTATTGTGCACTGTGGTATGCTAGATACTGGAAACACCTATGAACTGGGAAGACATAGTTATTGTCCTCTTGGGGCTTTCAGTCTAATGAGATTAATTAAAAGGCAATTACAATATGTTGGAAATAAAACGTGTCAATTCCATAAGAAGGATACCTAACATGTGGTCTCAGAGAAATATGTGTGAAGGAAATTACATCTTTGTTGAGATCCGAAGGATGAGAATTTTAGTTAGTTGAGTGAAGACTTGGGAGAGAGGGGTACAGGTGTTTTTTGGAAGAAGGGATAGAAGATTTAAATGATGGAATGTGAGAGTTATTGTTTTATGCACAGGAATTTTAGGTAGTTTAGTTGGTTGGAATACCTGGGAGAGAGTCTGATAAAAGATAAAGGATGAAGAGAGGTAATCAGGGTATATAATATGAAAGACCTTGTAGGCGAGTTTGAGAAGTTTGGACTTAAAAAGGCCAGGAGCTGGATTTTGAAGGTTTTTAAGCAGAGAATTGACTTGATCAAATTTGCATTTAGGAAGACTACTCTGAACGCAGGTATAGAGAAATGATTAAAGACAGAAAAGACTATGTTCTTGGTAAACATTATCATTGATTTAGGATTGGAGATAAGCTGACACAGTTAAATACATAGAAGACAGAAGAGGCAAGACTTGGGTATTATGGGAAGATATAACAATAGAGAAGAATTAAGAGTGACCCCCAGGTTTTAGGCTTAAGCAACTATGTGGATAAGATTGCCATTTAGTGAGGGGTGCATGGGTGGCTCAGTTGGTTAAACAACTGCCTTAGGCTCAATTCATGATCCCAGAGACCCAGGATCCAGTCCCACATCGGGCTCCCTGCTCGGCGGGAAGCCTGCTTCTCCCTCTCCCACTCCCCCTGCTTGTGTTCCCTCTCTGGCTGTGTTTCTCTCTGTCAAAATAAATAAAATCTTAAAAAAAAAAAAAAAATTGCCGTTTAGTGAAAGAAAGCAGGTTGAGCAGGTTGGGGGAAAAATGAGTTCAGTTTTAGGTAGGTTGAGTTGTATGTGTTTATAAGACATTCAAGTGGAATTGGTATGGGAAAAATGGTGGGAAGTGGGGTATATGAATCTGAAGGTAATGAGATAGAATATATGGTAGTTGAAAAGATGAGGTTGTGCATAAAGAGTATATAGAAAACAGGTAGCAAACTAGGAGACAGTCGACCAGTTCTAACCCACAAATATGTTTTATTTGGCTAACAGAGTATTTAAATGTTCTGAGTTCTAATATTTGAAAATTGGTAGAGTAATAAAAATTTGGATTTCCATGAAAATTCATGAGACAATTCTAGTTCAGTATTCTTGTATGGAAGTCAATAATCAGCGGGAACTGAGTAACAACTTTACTTTTGTAGGCGGATAATGTGCTATCCAGCTTCCTACAGCTCTTCTTCAGCCTATTTGCTTCATTTGGAATAACCTCCTGGCTCCTGTATGCTCTTGAATTCATGTCCATGTTAATATGGGAATAGATGACAGACTAGGATAGAATACAAAGGAATATCAATATTTAAGATGAAGAGAAAGAAGGCCCATAAAAGAAACTATTAAGAAGACATCATGCTAAATGAGAGGAAGAGAACTAAATAGGGATACCTAGAAGAATTATTTGGCATTATTTAAATGGATATTATATGATTTTAAGTTCACTGATCATTCTATCTAAAATAATTTTTGCAGAATTTACAGAATCCAGAGTTCACCAATGCTTTTTTAAGTCAAATTTTAATGGCCATAAGTCTTACAAGGAATGCTTGATGGTTTTTGGAAGTATAATGTCACAGAAAAAGTCAGAAAAAAATTATCAAAATGTTAGTAGTCATTATATTTAGGCAGTAAAAAATATGAGAATTTTTTTCTTTTGACTAATAGTATCTTTTAAGTTTGGAATTCTTTTTCTTTTCTTTTAGCAACAAATAATATATCTTCTATAGTCTAAAAAAGTCAATACAAATAACTGAAGTTTAATGCTAAATTATTTTCTGAACTTGAGTGTTTTAGTCTAAATGGAAGAGTTTTGCATATATTCTAACTAGTGTTTCTCAAAGTATTTTTCAGTGATTTCCTTAATATGGTCAATGAGAAATAATTCTATGGGCTAATATTTTGGGGAAATATTGAAGATTTCAGTATTCACTTATTATGGCTCTAAGAAGCTTTGTAGAAGAAAAAGTATTTAACTGTTTAATTTCAGGTTTCCCAAACTTTTCAATATGGAACACTCTTTATATGAAATACCTTATATATCATTAGTTTATCATGGAGTAGACTTTGGTATTTGTTGTTCCAATCATACCCAAGAAACAGGAGTTTGTAGTTTATTGGATATTATTATTTTCCAAAGGATAATTGAAGTACACTGTTGATCATATGAGGGACTTTACTCTAATAAAACATGGCATTTAGAATGCAGATAGTACTAGTTTCCAATTATTCCAGTGATTTACAGCAGTCATAATACAAACCATTCATTGAGTATTTATGTTTTGACATTATATTGGGTGCTATATATAAATATTCTAATCTTCATAATTACTCAGTAGGATCAGTAGTACTATCTCCATTTTTAGATAAGAAAATTTAGGATAAAACCATTAACAAAATATCTAGTAAGTCTGTATTTAGTCCTCTGAGTCGTTGTGGGGAGTCAGTATCTGGGAAACCTGGAGTTATTTACTTTGTCACTTTTATTTGATCCCCCCAAAATTTAAGATTTATTAATCTTTACTGTCTTGTGGAGAATCTTTGATGGTTTTTATGTATGCATGAAATAAATTATATTTAAAAAATAAATTATAATTATGTCAATATAATCATAATAGGATTGATCTGGCATAATTAGACTGTTGAACAAAGGATGTGGAAAAATGAGTAATAATAAATCTATGGTCATATCAGGTCGTATTGTATTTAAGCATGACATAATCATACTCAACAATGATATGTTAAAGTAGGAAATATAAAAGAAACATGCCAGATATCAGAGTAGAATAAATTTAAAGTCAGATTTGCAGAGCACAGGTCCTTTTAACAATACGCACTTAGACACATAGTTATCTGTTATTGATTACCCTGGATAACCAAATAAATGAGACATAACCAGCAAACTAGGATTCCCCAGTTTGTTAGTTTTCTGAAGGCTGGCTGTCACTAGAGAGAGTTTCTTTCTAAATCAAAGGAGCTATTGTACTTTTCTTAGGAGCAAAATCAGAGTTGTAAAGGAAGTTGTCAAAGGAAGTTGTAAATCAGTTATGTACTTCACAGTTTGGCTGAAACAGTCTAATAGCATTAGTCCTGTGGTTGTGTTGTTTTCTCTGTCTGTACAAGTTCAGTTTCAAATTTTCAGAGATTTAGATCTGGCAACAAATATATAAATACCAATTTATAAATTCATAATTTGATGAAAAGACAATTCATCTTGACTACTCATAATTTTTCTTTGATAATGAAGAAACAAGCTGATAACATAGAAAGATCAAAGCATCACTTTCATTATTAATATTGCCTCTTTGAGTATATAATTTTTAAGTTATAGACATGAAGAATACTGTTATGTGGTTGTGTGGATCTATGCTTTTAAACCTGATTTTTAAAAATTATGTCAAAGCTCTAATAGAGTTAATAAGAGAAAGAAAAGTAATCTTAAAGAAAAACAACCAAAACTCGAATGAATCTAAGTTTAAACCTCAGAATACTGGGAGTGCATTCCAGTGTAATTTCTTTGTTCCAGTCTATAGTGGTAAGGTGTTTTAATTTTTATTTTTTAATTCCTATTTTGAATTGATTTAACAGATCCACAAAGACTCATCCAGGTCCAGTTGTACATTTAAGTGATAGCCCAAGAGACGAAGGGAAGGTGAGTATTACAATACCATTATTCTTGCATTTATTTTCCTTGTTCTTGAATGAAGGTGTTTCTTACTATTATTTTGTACCTAACTTGCAGCACAGTTCAAAGCATTCAGTGTTTTCTAAAATTAAAATATGTTGAATGAAGGAGTAAATAATGAATAAAATAATGAATTATTCATATTAATAATGGTTCCAAATTAAGTCTTTATTTTCACCAAAGCTAAAGTTGGTATTTAATCCTAGAATTTTGAGGAAGGTATGAAATATATGAAACAACTTGAATTTAGTCTGTGCTGGAGCTTAAAAACATGCTTATGAATATCATTAATCATTGGCCTCTGCTATTCAGTTTTGGTAATGATAAATGGCCAATATAAAATAATCATAAATTAGCCAGTCTTGATTTTATAAATAGGCAATTATATTTAAAAAACGTTCTGAGATTATAGAAATAATCTTTATTGCTTTTGATAATTCATAATTTTCTTTTGATGATGAGGAAAAAGTTGATAATATGAAAAGATTTAAAGCATCATTTTCATCATAAATATGTCCTCTTTAAGAGTTTATTTTTAGCTAAATACCATAGAAAACACCTGAATAAATTAGTTAGTATAGGTTTGCTTCTTTGTTTATTTCTAAATGGTAGAAACTCAATTTACCTAATAAATATTGAGCCTGAAAGTCTAGTCTGCCTAATGGTAATAGAAAGAATGCTGGATTTCTTCAAATTGATCCATAAATACAGTGTTATTCCAATCTATCATCAGAATTTACTTATTTTTAAAGAAATGGTTCTAAGGTTCTTAAGAAAAGGGCGTTTGGATGACTCAGTTGGTTAAGCATCTGCCTTTGGCTCAGGTCATGATCCCAGGGTTCTGGGATTGAGTCCTACATTGGGCTCCCTGCTCCATGGGAAGCTTGCTTCTCACTCTGGTTCTGTCTCTACCTCTCTCTCATGAATAAATAAAAAAAAAATCTTCAAAAAGTAAAATAGGGGTGCCTGGGTGTCTCAGTCGGTTAAGCGACTGACTGTGCTTCAGCTCATAATCCCAGGGTCCTGGGATCGAGCCCCACATCTGCCTCCTTGCTCAGTGGGGAGTCTGCTTCTCCCTCCCCCTCTCTCTGCTACTCCACCTGCTTGTGCTGTCTCTCTGTCAAATAAATAAATAAAAATTATTAAAAAATAAAAAATAAAGAGAATAAAATTCTTAAGAAAAAAATGTTTTTATCTACATCCTCACCAACACGTGTTATTTCTTGTGTTTTTTATTTTAACCATTCTGACAGGTGTAAGGTGACATCTCATTATGGGTTTGATTTGCGTTTCCCTGATGATGAGTGATGTTGAGCATCTTTTCATGTATGTGTTTCATCTGTGTGTCTTCTTGGAAAAATGTCTGTTCAGGTCTTCCATTCATTTTTTGATTGAATTATTTGGGTTTTTTGGTGTTATATTAGTTCTTACTGTATTTTGGATATAAACCCCTTATTGGATATATCATTTGTAAATATCTTCCCCCACTCAGTAGGTAGCCGTTTTGTTTTGTTAATGGTTTTCTTCATAGTACAAAAGCTATTTTTTTGTTTATTTACAGGGTACCTGGGTGGCTCAGTTCATAATGTCAGGATTCTGGGATTGAGACTAACATCGTCAGTCCCCCTGTTCTGAGGGCAGTCTGCTTCTCCCTCTCCATGCCCCCCATGCTCTCTGTCTCTCTCTCTCGAATAAATAAAACCTTTTTTTAAGAAAAGATTTATTTATTTATTTTAGAGAGAGGGAGCATGAGTATGAGTGAGAGGGAAGGGCAGAGGGAGAGGTTCTTTTAAGCAACTCTCTTCTGAGTGCAGAGGCCCACCCTGGCTGTATCCCATGTCCCATGAGATCATGACCTGAGCCGAAAGAAACCAAGAGTTCGATGCTTAATGGACTGAACCACCCAGGTGTCCTTGTATAAAAACTATTTATTTTAGTGTAGTTCCAATAGCTTAAGTTTCCTTTGTTTTCCTGGATTGAAGAGAGACATATCTAGAAAAATATTTATATAGCTGATTTCAAAGAAATTAAATTACTGCCTATGTTTTCTTCTAGGAGTTTTATGGTTCCAGGTCTCACATTTAGGTCTTTAATTCATTTTGAGTTTATTTTTGGGTATAGTGTAAGAAAGTGGTCCAGCTTCATTCTTTTGCATGTAGCCATTTAGTTTTCCCAAAATTTGCTTTGGCAGCACATATACTACAATTGGAATGATAGAGAGAAAGTTAGCATGGCTCCTGGATAAGGAAGACATGCAAATTCATTTTCCCAGCTTTATTCACTGTTGGAGGGAATGCAAATTGATACAACCACCATGAAAATTAGTATAGAAGTCCCTCAAAAAATTAAAAATGGAAATAAACTATATGATCCAGTAATTACACTATTGGATATTTATATAAAAAACAAACACAAAAACACCCATTTGAAAAGATATATACACCCCTGTGTTTACTGCAGCATTATTTACAACAGACAACATATGGTAGCAACCCATGTGTCCATCCACAGATGAATGGATAAAGAAGATGTGGTGTATATACACAGTAGAATATTACTCAGCCACGAAAATGAATGAGATCTTGCCATTTGCCATAATATGGATGACTCTGGAAGGTAAAATGCTTAGTGAAATAAGAGAAAGACAGATACAATATGATTTCACTCACATGTGGAATTTAAGAAACAAAACAAATGAACAAAGAGACAAGCAAAAATCAGACTCTTAATTATAGAGAACAAATCTATGGTTCCCACAGAAGGAGAGGTTGGGGAGAGGGGTGACATAGATAAATGGAATCAAGAACACACTTACTCTGATGAGCACTGAATATTGTATAGAATTGTTGAAATATACATATTCTACACTTGAAACTAATATAAATAAAGTATATGTTAATTATACTTAAGAAAAATTAACTAAATTTTTAAAAAAGAAAATGTTTTAAGACATTTTTTATTTTATTTTTTCTTCAAGGTTTTTTTTTTAAATTCCAATTAGTTAACAGTACAATATTAGTTTAAGGTATAGTATTTAGTTATTCATCACTTACATACAACACCCAGTACTCATCATAGCAATTTCCTTCCTTAATACCCATCACCCATTTAAACCATCCCCCACCCACATCCCTTCTAGTAACCTTCAGTTTGTTCTCTATACTGAAGAATCTGTTTTCTGGTTTGCCTTTCTTCCTCTCACCCCATTCATCTGTTTTGTTTCTTAAATTCCACATATGAATGAAATCATCTAGTATGTGCCTTTCTCTGACTACATTTCATTAATACTCTCTAGTTTCATCTACATCATTGCAAATGATAAGATCTCATTCTTTTTTTTTTTTTTTTTAAGATTTTATTTATTTAACAGAGAGAAACACAGCCAGAGAGGGAAGACAAGCAGGGGGAGTGAGAGAAGGAGAAGCAGGCTTCCCACTGAGCAGGGAGCCCGATGTGGGGCTCGATCCCAGGTCTCCGGGATGATGACCTGAGCCGAAGGCAGTCGCTTAACCAACTGAGCCACCCAGGCACCCCAGATCTGATTCTTTTTTTGGCTGAGTAATATTCTACTGTGTGTATAATCTTTATGCATTCATCAGTTGATGGACATTTGGGTTCTTCCATAATTTGGCTATCATTAAAAAGAAATACAGTACATTGTCAATTGAAACAAGGGGATACAAAATGGATATTCCAGAAATAGTTCAGACATTTGATGTAAGTTTTGGATATTTTAGAGAAGATGTTTTAGGACATAACAAGCTATTGAATAAATGGTGTTGAACAATTGGCTAACCATTTTGAAAAAAAAAGTAAGTTCTCTACGTTACACCATTCACAGAAATAAATTCCAGATGGAGAAAATATGTAAATATTAAAATCACAACTCAGAAAGTTTAAAAAAAATTTTTTTTAAGATTTTATTTATTTGACAGAGAGAAACACAGCCAGAGAGGGAACACAAGCAGGGGGAGTGAGAGAGGGAGGAGCAGACTTCCCGCCGAGCAGGGAGCCCGATGTGGGACTCAATCCCGGGTCTCTGGGATCATGACCTGAGCTGAAGGCAGTCGCTTAACCAACTGAGCCACCCAGGTGCCCCAACTCAGAAAGTTTTAGAAGGAACTATAGGAAATGGGTTTTTACTGTGAAGTAGGGACCTCCTTGGGCAAGGCATGAAACCTAAAAGCTTTAAGGAATATACCATAACAAGAAAATCATGATAAGAGACAGGCAAGAAAGCAGGAGATATTTGCTTACATATATAGTAGGCAAATAATATACATTCAAAATATGTAAGGAACTTGTACTAAATCCTCATCTTTCATAATAGGAAACCAATATAAACATATTTAGAAGTATGGGAGTAAGTCTACTAGAAAAAATAATTGTTAGAGTTGAAGATACAGTTGCCTCTTACTTCTACAGAGCAGAGTTTGGCTGCTAAGAAGAGGAAATGGCCTCTCTAATAATTACTAGGGAAATGCATTATCCCACTTTTTTCCATATTAGACTGGCAAAACATTAAAAATATTAATAATATCAGGTAATGGAAAATAATAATTGAGAAATGGATATCTAGATACAGCAGTGGTAGGTATATATACCAGTAGAGTAGTTTGGCAATATCACCTTTCAAAACATATATTCATAATGATATAGAAAATTAATTTCAGATGTCTATCCTATTTATAAAACCAAGAGGGCAAAATATTGAAAACACCCTAAACTTAATGAATAGAAAATTCAATAAATGAATGCTAATATATTCACACTGTGTAATGCTGTACTGATGTGGAAAATTCTTTAGGCCACAAATTTTTTAAAAGGAAAATTGTGGAACAATGAATACACTAAAAAAAAACACCTGAAAATGCATTTGTATCTTTATTATATATTCAAATAAAGAAGAAAAAAATGCTGAAAGTATATGTACAAATCTGGGAGGATACTGGAAATCACAAGTGGGAAAAATGATTGAAGATATTATTTCCTTTGTATTCAAATATTTATGAAAGAATATGTGTTAATTATATAATTAAAATTTAATAGGGATGCAAAATAAATTAGTATTAGAGTCAGAAGACTGTATGTTTGACTTGTGGCTTACTACTTATTAGCATATAATCTTGAATAAATTATTTGACTTCCTGTAGACTACTCCATCAATAAACTTTTGACACAGAAGTTTTTTTATTAAATTCATCAGTCTTTTCATTTGATTCTTGCATTTTGTTTCTTACTCAGTAAAACATTTCCTGAGGTAAAATATAATCCTTTTTAAAAAAAAATCAGGTTTAAAGCTTTCATTTTCACAATTAGATTTTAACCTAAATAAATGTATTTTATGTTGGTTTGATATAAGGGATACTTATGTTTTTAAGCTTTTTATAAATAATTCATTTATTGGATCATTATTTCAGTTACCACTAATGTATAAGGCATCTCACTCATATATCAGTTTCCATATTTGGATGGTTCTTTTCCTGGACTTTTTCCTCCGTTGCATTGATATATTTATTTATTATTGTACCTCTACATTTTATTAGAAATAATTAATAAAAGTTGCAGAAAATATCTTGTTATCTGGTAGGCCTGACCCCTCTCCCTTCTCCTTCCTGGCTTTTTCTGATTTTTTTATTGTACTATGTACATTTTAGAATCTTTTTATCAAGCTCTATGTAAATCCCTGCTGGAATTTTATTTGTAAGTTGGACATATGGATTAGAAAAAATTTATTTCATCAAGATATGAGTGTTCTGTCTATAAACCTGATATATTTCCTTTGGTTTTCTTACCTTTTTCTGTATATAGCTTTGAAACTTTTCCCACAAGATTCCTTTTCTTTTAATTATGTTATGTTTTGAATTATATTATGTCACCATACAGTACATCATTAGTTTTTTATATAGTGTTCCAAGATTCATTGTTAGTGTATAACATCCATTGCTCTATCCAATACCTTAATACCCATTAAACCCACCATCAGGCTAAGCTATTACTCTACCCCTACCTCCCCTTTAAAACTGTTTCTCAGAGTCTATAGTCTCTTCTGGTTTGCCTCCCCCTCCAATAACCTCTTCATTTTCCCCTTCCTTCTTCTAATGTTCTCCATGCTTTCCTTATGTTAAATAAGTGAAACCATATGATAATTGACTTTCTCTGCTTGACTTAGCATAATCTCCTCCAGTCCCTCAACGTTGATGCAAAAGGTGGGTATTCATCCTTTCTGATGGCGGAATAATATTCCATTGTATATACGGACCACATCATCTTTATGCATTCATCTGTTGAAGGACATCTTGGCTCCTTCCACAGTTTGGCTATTGGACATTGCTGCTATGAACATTGGCATGCATATGGCCCTTCTTTTCACTACATCTGCATCTCCAGGGTAAATACCCAGTAGTGCAATTGCTGGATCATAGGGTACCTCTATTTTTAATTTCTTGAGGAACCTCCAAACTATTTTCCACAGTGGCTTACCAACTTGCATTCCCACCAACACTGTGAGAGGATTCCCCTTTCTCCACAACCTCTCCAACATTTGTTGTTTCTTGCCTTGTCCATTTTTGGCATTCTAAATGGTGTAAGATGGTATCTCAATGTGGTTTTGATTTGAATTTCACTCATGGCTAATGATGATGAACCTTTTTCATGTGTCTATTAGCCATTTGTGTGTCTTTGGAGAAGTGTCTCTTCATGTCTTCTGCCCAATTATTGATTTGATTATTTGTTTTTTGGGTTTTGAGTTTGAGAGTTCTTTATAGATCTTGGATACCAGTCCTTTGTCTGTCATTTGTAAATGTCTTCTCCCATTCCATGGGTTGCCTCTTTCTTTTGTTGACTATTTCCTTTGCTGTGCCCAAGATTTTTATCTTCATGAAGTCCCAAAAATTCATTTTCATTTTTGTTTCCCTTGCCTTTGGAGAGGTGTCTTGAAAGAAGTTGCTGTGGCTGATGTTGAAAAGGTTATTGCCTATGTTCTCCTCTAGTATTTTGATGGATTCATGTCTTACACTGAGGTCTTTCATCCATTTAGAGTTTATCTTTGTGTCTGGTGTAAGAGAATGGTCGACTTTCTTTCTTCTGTATACAGTGCTCCAATTTTCCCAGCAGCATTTATTGAAGAGACTGGTTTTGTTTTTTGTTCTTTGTTTTTTCTATTTCTAGATATGTTTTCCTGCTTTGTCAAAAATTAGTTGACCATAGAGTAGAGGATCCATATCTGGGCTCTCTATTGTGTTGCATTGATCTCTGTGTCTGTTTTTGTGCTAGTACCATGCTATCTTGATGATCACAGTTTTGTAATACAGCTTGAAATCAGGGAACATGATGCCCCAAACTTTGTTTTTGTTTTTCAACATTTCCTTGATGATTTGAGGTCTTTTCTGATTCCATACAAATTTTAGGGTTTTTTCTACCACTTTGAAAAATGCCGTTGGTATTTTGATTAGGATGACATTGAAAGTATAGATCGCTCAGAGCAGTATAGACAGTTTAACAGCATTTATTTTTCCAACCCGTGAATATGGAATATTTTTCTATCTTTTTGTATCTTCTTCAGGTTCTTTCATGAGTGTTCCATAGTTCTGAGAGTATAGATCCTTTACCTCTTTGCTTAGATTTATTCCAAGGTATCTTATGTTTTTTGGTGCTATTGTAAATAGAATCAGTTCTCTAATTTTTCCTACATTTACATTGTTAGTGTATAAAGAAGCAACTGAGTTCTGTGCATTGATTTTATATCCTGCCACATTGCTGAATTGCTCTATGAGTTCTAGTAACTGGGGGGGAGGTGTCTTTTGGGTTTTCCATATAAAGTATTATGTCATCTGTGAAGAGAGAGAGTTTGACTTCTTCTTTGCCCATTTGAATACCTTTTATTTCTTTTTGTTTTCTGATTGCTGTTGCTAGGACTTCCAATACTACGTTGAACAGTAGTGGTGAGAGTAGACATCTTTTTCATGTTCCTGATCTTAAGGGAAAGGCTCTCATTGAGAATGATATTCGCTGTGGTTTTTTCATAGATGGATTTTATCAAATTGAGGAATTTCTTTCTATCCCTACACTCTGAAGAGTTTTAATCAGGAAAGCATGCTATATTTTGTCAGATGCTTTTTTGGATCAGTTGAGAGTACCTAATGGTTCTTCTCTCTCCTCTTTCTGTCTTCTCTCACATTGATTGATTTGTGAATCTTGAACCACCCTTGCTTGGCAGGGATAAATCCCATTTGGTTGTATGAATAATCCTTTTAATGCACTGTTGGATCCTATTAGCTAGGATCTTGTTGAGAATTTTGGCATCCATATTCATCAGGGATATTGGTCTGAAATTCTCCTTTTTTGATGGAGTGAGTCTTTGCCTGGTTTTGGGATCAAGGTAATGCTGACCTCATAGAATGAGTCTGGAACCTTTCCTTTTACTTCTACTTTTTGAAACAGCTTCAGAAGACTAGGTATTTCTTCTTTGAATGTTTGGTAGAATTCCCCAGGGAGGACACCTGGGTGGCTCCGAGGGTTAAGCCTCTGATTTTGGCTCAGGTCATGATCTCAGAGTCCTGGGATCAAGGCCCACATTGGGCTCTCTGCTCATCAGGGAGTCTGCTTCCTTCTCTCTCTCAGCCTGCCTCTCTGCCTACCTATGATCTCTCTCTCTCTCTCTGTCAAATAAATAAATAAATAAAATCTTTAAAAGAAGAAGAAGAAGAATGTCTAGGGAATCCATCAGGTCCTCAACTCTTGTTTTTTGGGAGGTTTTTGATCACTGCTTCAATCTTGTTACTGGTTATTGGTCTATTCAGGTTATCAATTTCTTCCTGTTTCAGTTTTGGTAGTTTATTAGTTTCCAGGAAAGCATCCATTTCTTCCAGGTTGTTTAATTATTACCATGTAGCTGTTGATAATTTCTGATAATTGTTTCTATTTCCTTCATGTTAGTTGTGATCTTTCCCCTTTCATTTATAATTTTATTAATTTGGGTCCTTTCTCTTTTCTTTTGGATAAGTCTGGCCAGTGGTTTATCAAATTCATTAATTCTTTCAAGGAACCAGCTTCTAGTTTCATTGATCTGCTCTACTATATTTCTGGTTTCTAATTCATTGGTTTCTGCTCTAATATACTAATTATTTCTCTTCTAATGGATGGCTTACGCTTTACTTGTTCTTTCTCCAGTTCTTTAAGGTGTAAATTTAATTTGTGTATTCTGTATTTTTCTGTGTGTTTGTTTTTGTTTTTTGTTGTTTTTTGTTTTTTGTTTTTTGTTTTTTGTTTTTTTGAGTGAGGCCTGGATGGCTGTGTTTCCCCCTTAGGATTGCCTTTGCTGTATCCCATAGGTTTTGGACCAATGTGTTTTCATTCTCATGGGTTTCCACCAATTGTTTATGTTCTTCTTTGATTTCCTTGTTGACCCAAACATTCTTGAGCAGGATGGTCTTTAGCTTCCAAGTGTTTGAATTTCTTCCAAACTTTTCTTGTGACTGAGTTCCAGCTTCAAAGCATTTTGGTCTGAGAATATGCAGGGAATAATCTCAATCTTTTGGTATTGTTTGAGGCCTGATTTGTGACCAGCTTGTGGTCTATTCTGGAGAAAGTTCCATATGCACTTGAGAAGAATTAGTATTCCATTGTTTTAGGATGGAATGTTCTGTATATATCTATGAGGTCCACCTGGTCCAGTTGTGTCATTCAAAGCTCTTGTTTCTTAGTCGATTTTCTGCTTAGATGATGTCTATTGCTGAGAGAAGATTGTTGCAGTCTCCTACTATTAATGTATTATTATCAATACATCTCTTTATTTTGGTTAACAGTTGACTTTATGTAGTTGGCTGATCCCATGTTGGGGGCATAAATATTTACAATTGTTAGATCTTCTTGGTGGATAGACCCTTTAAGAATGATATAGTGCCCTTCTGTATCTCTAACTACAGCCTTTAGCTTAAAATCTAATTTGTCTGATATGTGAATTGCTACCCCAGCTTTCTTTTGAGGTTTGTTGTCATGAGAGAGAGTTCTCCATCCCTTCAGTTTCAGTCTGGATGTACCTTTATGTTCAAAATGAATCTCTTGTGGATAACATATGGATGGGTCCTGTCTTTTTATCCAGTCTGCAACCCTGTGCCATTTTATGGGAACATTATGCCATTCACGTTGAAAGTGATTATTGAAAGATATGATTTTATTGTCCATAATGTTGCCTGTGAGGTCCTTGTTTCTACAGATTGTATTCCATAATTTTCTGCTCTGTATCACTCTTGGGGTCTTTCTCCTTTCATAGAATCCCCTGAATATTTCTTTCAGGGCCAGGTTGGTGGTCACGTATACTTTCAGTTCTGCCAGTTCTGGAAGTTCTGGAAGCTTTTTATATCTGCATCCATTCTAAATTATAGCATTGCTAGATAAAGAATTCTTAGCTGCACATTTTTCTCATTTAGTATCCTGAGTATATCTTACCATTCCTTTCTGGTTTTCCAGGTCTCTGTGGACTGGTCTGACCTGACATTCTAATGTTTCTCCCTCTGTACAGAAGGAATCTCTTCCCCTTAATTGCCTTTATGATGTTTTCCTTGGTTCTAAGATTTGCAAGTTTTGCTATTACATGCCGGGGCATTGGCCTGTTCTCCTTGATCTTGGAAGATGTCCTCTGTGCCTCTAGGACAGGAATGCTTGTATTATTCCCCATATTAGGGAAGTTCTCAGCTATAATTTGCTCAAATATATCTTCTAGTCCTCTCTCTCTCTCTTCACCCCGCTCAGGAATCCCAATAATTTTCATATTGGAAGGTTTCATGATGTCATTATTTCTCTAATTCTGTTTTCATGGATATTAAGCTGTTTGCTCCGGGCCTCCTCCTGTTCCTTCTTTTCTGTCAGATGTCTTCTAGTTCACTAATTTGTTTTTCATTTACCCTAGCTGTTAGAGTATCTAGATTAGATGGGATCTCATTGATAGCATTTTTAAGTTTCTTTCAGATCAGCTCTCATTTCTGCCCTTAGAGAATCGATGTTGCCATTAATGGTTTTCTTCATCCTAGCTATCATCCTCATAACTGGTACGCTGAAGTCTATTTTTGGCATCTTGCTTATATCTCCATATCCAGTAGTTCTGTGACAGAGGTCACAGTCCCTGAGTCTTTCCTATGTTGGGGGTTCCTCTTCTTAGTCCCTCTGTTGAGGGGTGGTTGAGAGATTGTACAGAATCCAAATTAAAAATATTGACCACAACCCAAGCAAGATTTACCTGTTCTATAGGGACTTTAGGGTTGCTGGCCTCTTGTATTTCCAGATTGTCTTCTGAGGGTGGGGCTTGCCATGCTGTTATTCAGGCAACCCTGTTTGGGCAGCGTTGCCCAACCTCCTGTGGGCACTTCTGTTCTCTTGTGGCTTTCCCTGGCAGCTTCCTGCATCTCTTTGAAAGTCAGAGCAGAAGTAACCATATCCAAACCTCTGTCTCTGAACAGAGAGACTGCAGTATCTTCTTCAGTGTGCTTTCCAGGTGACACTGTCTACGTTTCTGTCTGCTGCTTAAAACTGCAGTGTCCTGGGTTGTGCACCCCACAGCAGCACTCCCAGCCCTCACTTTAAGGCCCAGATCCTTTGTGCTTCTGAAACCACCAGCCACCCCCAGTTTGTACACAATCCCCCGCAGCTCCAGGTTTCAGTCTGGGGGCTGCCATAACGTCCTTTCCTGTAACTACTCTGTGAGTCTGTGCTGGGTCTCCAGCATGGGAGGCTTTAATGCGTGTGTGGCACAGGATCCTGGAGGCTCCTTCCCCCTTCCATTTATCTTCTGATATCTGCCCGTAGAATCAAGGCTCCCTGCTTCATACCTCAAAACCAGCTGCCAGAGATATTCTGCTTGGAGAGATCCAGATATATTTTCTTACATCTCTGGTTAATTTTGTGGGTCAGAGTGGTCTGGTAGATATCCAGCTCAATTCAGGGAACTGGTTGAAATAGAGTCCCCTACTCCACCATCTTTGCAACTCCCTTCCACAAAATTCTTGCATATCTTTTGTTAGTTTAATTTTATGGACTTTACAGATTTTAGTGCTCCTATGAATTAATTTTCTTAAATTTTAATTTAATTTTATTTTCTTAAAGATTTTATTTATTTATTTGACAGAGAGAGAGATCACAAGTAGGCAGAGAGAGAGGAGGAAGCAGGCTCCCCGCTGAGCAGAGAGCCCAATGCAGGCTTTGATTCCAGGACCCTGAGATCATGACCTGAGCCGAAGGCAGAGGCTTTAACCCACTGAGCCACCCAGGCACCTTTAAGTTTTAATTTTAATTAATTTTTGTGTATAAAATGTTTTGTTATTTTGTGTTTATTCATCACCGTATGTTCTGTTTTTTTGTTTTTGTTTTTTTTTCGTATGTTCTGTTTTTAAAAGCTGTTCCTGGATTATCTGGAATATTCTACATATAAAAGTATAGAAAATATAGACAAATTTTTTTCTTCCTTTCTAAATTTATATATTTATAATTATATCTAATCATATATAGAGTTGTTTTGTTGGATAGGAACCCAGTGCGGTGTTGAATATAAATGGTTTTAATGGAAACTTTCTTTTATTTACAACTGGAAACAAAATGCTTCTGAAGATTTCAACATTAAGATGTTTGCTACAGGTTTTTGGTTGAATGCTTAATGAAGTTAAAAAGTTTTTACCTATTTCTAATATTCTAAGAGTTTTAAATCATATATAGTTTTGAATTTTATTAAATGCTTTTCTACACGTATTGAGATATATTTTGTGCCAATATCAGCCCATTGATAATGATGTTATGGTCTAGAAATACCTGGGGACACTAAATTGGGCCTGAGGCCAGCCCCCACAGATATTTTCCTTTTTCAGAGCCAGTGTTGTGGTTGGGTCAGCTTTGGTTCTTATAATTAGTGGTCAAGATGCACCTCAGCAACATTTATCAGGGAACTTTGAAAAACAAAATTTATTATTTACAAGTGGTAGAGGGTGCAACATGTTTGGGGCTACTCAGTGAAGTCATGGGTAGAGAAACAGAGTACATGGACCCGGGGTTCTGTTTTTATTGTGGTTGAAGGTGGGGTGACTACGGTTTCACATGTTCACTTTATTTGTGAATTTAAAACATTAGAGTGGGAATTTAAGTATGGGAAGGCAAAAGTAAGCAAGTTCTCAAATGGTCAGTTTATTTATGTCAACCAAAGCTTTCTAAAAAGGGGGAACTTCTTGGGTGGGGCAGCCTGGCTTCTTATCTAATAATGTAGCTGACAATGTGTTTATTCAAAATGGATGTCTGAAGAGGATGCTTCAGCAATCAAAAGCTTAATGTAAGGAACTTACCTAATAATCCAAAAAGTCATATTTTTGGTACTTACACTACAAGATGACTATTACTTAATTTGTTAATTTGTCGAAATGTTAATGGATTTTTCTCATTTAAAAATTTTATGTTTGTGGTATAAATTCAACTCGGAAAAAACAAATTTCCATGGAGGTTTGGTGCTGAAGTGAAAGAAGGAGCAAATTATTGATATTAAGGTTTTACTAAAACAGCATAGTATCAAGGAATGAGAAAATAGACCATCCTTTAAGATACCATTTACTAAAGAAACTGTGCATAAGCATATCAAATTGAAGAGGGTGCTCTTGAACTGAGGATGCCTATATTGGACATAATGTTGTATATATCTCCTTGAAATATCTCAGCCTTATTTGTCTCCCAGATTCTTGACTTTCTGCTTCATCTCAATTTTGGCAGGATTAATCAACTTCATACAGTACTATGTCCTTCAGTTGACTGGCTATGTCAAGTCTAAACTCTCCCCTTTAATTCTGGATTCAGATAATGTGCCATACTATAAGGTATGAGATCTGGCTTCCTTAATGGCTGCCAAAGGGGTGAAATGATACCACACTGAAGCAAGGTGCTGTTAATTTCCCATAGAGAAAACCTTGACCAATATTAGAAAAGACACAAGAAATTAAATTCTCTTTTCCTTCTTCCCTGTGGTTGGGCTATTCTGAATTATGGTTTTTTCCACATAAGCTGTTAAAAACATCCAGCAAGGCCAAGAAGATACATCTACTAAGTGATTGGCTATGCCTTTCTGCTTCTCCCTATGAAATAGTGATTAGTGAGGTAATATATCATCTTACTTTTCTTTGCTTTACCTCACTTTTCCTTTATCATAAGAGCCTTGAGATTGCACTTCTCAGTGAAACATTAGCACTTGAACCTAGCCTCTGGCTTTTTTCTACAGAACCTTGGTTAAGACAATAGTTATCAGAATTGTTCTAGATAAGGGATTGGAAACTACAGCCAATGGGATAAAATAGGCTCATGCCTGTTTTTGTAAAATGGTTTATTAGGACACAGGCATGCTCACCATTAACGTATTGTCTGTGGCTGCTTTCTAACTACAAGAGCAAAACCAAGCAGTTGTGACAGAGCTATCTATAAATTTAGCCCGTGAAGCCTAAAATATTTACTATCTATCCCTTTACATAAAAAGTTTGCTGATACCTGTTCTAGATTGTAGACCCTCAGGTTGAGACTTTGGACTTGAATTGTCTTCTATTTAAAATCGAAGAACCCACTGAAGGTGCCTAGTGAAGTGGTATTACCATGCAGTGACATTATAATTACTTAAACATCCTTCTATGATTAATTGGGAAAGGGGCTGATGGAAAGGTAAAACAATTGGTGATTAAGTACTATGGTGTTTAATTGATAAAGGGCAAAGGTGATTATAATTATGATAAAAAAAGCTTCCTTTGATGCCACTTGTATTATTTTCTATTCTGATATAAATTATAACAAATTTAACAACACAAATGTATTACCTTATAGTTTTGTAGGCCAGAAGTCCAATACAGGTCTGACTGAGCCAAAAATCAAGACACCAACAGGGTTGCTCTCCTGTCTGGTAGCTCTAGAGGAGAATTTATTTGCTTGCCTTTTTCAGCTTCCATAAACTGTACACATTTCTAGGTTTTTAAAGATACCATAGCATCTCTTTTTAACTATAGCTGGGAGAGGTTCTCCACTCTTAGAACTCATGTGATTAGTTTGTACATACCCAGATAATCCAGGATATTCTCCTCATCTCAACACATCTTAATTACAACTGACAAGACTTTTTCTTTCTTTTTTTGTCATCATTTAAGATCATACATTTACAGGTTCTGAGGATTAGGACATAGACATCTTTGGTTGGCATTATTTTGCCTACCAAATCATGGGAGACTGTATGAAAATAATATGTTTAACTCAGAACAGTTAATTCCAGATTTAGGGCATGTCAGAGGCTCTTTAAGGAAGCTTCCTTCAACTCTAGGGCAGACTGCCAAAAATAGGCCTGCTTATAAAGAGATAAATACATAGCTTGATAGGTCTTATTTGTTAAAGTCAAATCCCTGATAAGAACAGAATGTGACCCTGACTCCGGTTATATTCATTTCCTAGCATAGCCATAACAAAATTCTACATACTGTGGGACTTTAAACAACAGAAATTTATTATTTTAATTTGGAGGCCAGAAGTCCAAAATGAACATCTTGGTCAGGTCATGCTCCCTCTCAAGGCTCTAGGAGAGAATCCTCCTTGCCTCTTCCAGCTTGTGGTGAAGCCTAGTGTCCCTTGATTTGTGGCAGCATAACTCCAGTCTTCCTTTGTCTTCACATGACCTTCTTCTCTATGTCCCTGTGTCTTTTATTCTTTTACAAAGACACCAGTCATTGGTTTTAGGGTCTACCCTACAAGGATGATTTCATCTCAAAAGTATTTTTTTAAGATTTTATTTTCAGGTAATCTTTCCACCCAACGTGGGGTTTAAACTTACAACCCTGAGATCAGAAGTCTCATGCTTCCCTGACAGAGCCATTCAGGCATACTTCAACTCAAAATTCTTAACAGATTATATCTGCAAATACTCAATTTCCACATAAAGGCACATTCTGAGGCTCTGCAGGGACATTATTTAACCACTGCACCTGAGATATGGGAATTTGTGTGTATAATCCTGAAAATATTGTAAACCCTACCCTCTCCAATTTCCTTGAACCCTCTTGGCCAGTAGAAGTACCTCTTGCACTATTTCCAGAGAATGTTTTCTCCTTTTCTAGAAGACTATAAATGACCAATGAAATGAGGTAGTTTTCTTGCCTCATGATGTTTATTTACCCTCACAAGTTCAATCTTCAGTTCCATTACTTCCAGGCCAATAATCAGAATCAAATCTCTGATTTCAGCCCAGCCTAAAATGTAAGCATGAGTTTTTCTCCAGGAAGAAATAGGCACTACATAGGAACCCTCTTCCCATCAAAGGAATTTAGGACCTGGGTAATACTAACAGTACATCAAATATATAAGAATTTTTTAAGCATTTTTTTAATGGGGATGGGGATGACTTAGATGAGAGTTTATTTACATGGGGCACTCAACCATGATTTGAGACAATGCTTTGAGAAGGACACCTGGATATGGTCCTAATCATTTGTTGGGATGGCCCCTTGAAGATGGATTTAACAAAGGCATATGGTAAATAAATTAGAGAGGCTATGGATTTTTGGTATAATATTAAAGAAGAGGTCAGAAGATAGGGAGATGAGAATGTTAAAATGGATATATTATACTTGTCCTGGCCTCCTAGAGGGCTCTTAAGGACATTGTCTTCATGTAACCTAATAAGGAGTGCTCTGGAAAGATGAGTAAAAGCATATTTGAGAAGTTTAGTAGTGGTTGTCCTTTTTTGACTTTTGTTGACAGTAGGAGATGATGGCAGAGATCCAGCCTCCATAGTATCTATGGGGATTAAATATCATGGATTGGTAGAGGCCAGATGGTAATATTTGACCATCTGGCAATATGAACATAATTGCCATAACAAGCAGTAAGCCTGGATGGCAATGCAGAAATCTGTGGTAATAGCTAATATATCATGCTCTTTCTAGGAGCAAAATTAGGTGAGCAGCTGATTGGGATGTTGTTTGATTTGCATAATCAGAAAAAAAATCAGCTCTTGACATTGACTACCAAAGTGGAAATTCACAGCTTTTCATCTGATTTACAGATATAAGCCAGCTCACAGATCTAGAGCCCACTGATAGAAAGGGAGAGGCCAGTTGCCTCTGAGGAAGGACCCTGAAGTGCTTCCATAAGTACACATAGTAATTATGGAAGCATCTACAGTCATTTGCAAAAGTAACTGTTTACTTTTCTAGTACTATTAGCTATAGGGTTGGAACAGGCATTAATATCAAAAGATCCAAAAAGTGTGATCCTCCAGTTGTAGTCATGGCATATGGACCTACGTAACTAGGTAATAAATGATGTTTTGACCCAAGTGTATCTCATAGTAGGTCCAATAGGTATTCAGACTCACCCAGTTATTTTACATCACAATTGTATAATCTATAGACATTCACAGAAGCTGGCATAATTTTTTAGCAGTTTTCTGACAATGGAATTAGAGCCATTACAGTTGGAAGGGACAAATGGAAACTCCTAAAACTCGTCTCTCCTTGCCATGATTGTAAATAAAAGCGAGGGTGTATTCCTGGAGGAGTTGCAGAGATAGCACAATTAGACTTGAATGATGCAATAGTAGTAGTCACTAATATATCCTTATTGAATTCCATTGTCTGGGTTCTGCAAAAAACAAGACGGATTGAGCTTGGTGTTAGTAGAAACCAAGTGATTGCCCCAATGACAGCTGCTTTGCTGTTGACACTTCTACAGTTGCAGATCAATATCAGGCTGTCTCCTGATAAATGATCACTGATTAAGTGAACTATTTCTTTCTCAGTATATCTGCAGAGAAGATCAAAAGCAGCTAACTTTTATAGAAAGGAAAAGCAATATAGCTTCATAATTTTTTCCCAGGACTATGTTATTTTTTATATTCTGTCATATAGTTTAGGGATACTTGATTGTCTTGACACTCTTTTTTTTTTTTTCTTGACACTCTTTAGAAAAGATACTAGTTCATTTTCTTTCTTATATAATACTAATTGGATCTGGTGAACAAAAAGTGACAAGTACCTCTGTAGCTAACAAGATTCCTGTTAGAGGGTGGGAAGAAAATTTCATAAAGATCTAAAACCTTGTCTTACATGTGATGGTTTTGAGGGTTTAATTGTCTGGGGCATGCAGAGGTATCTCCTCTAAGGTAAAGCATAAACTTTTGTACTTCTCTTTGCTAAGAAAGTGTCATATCATGTAATGGGCCTTTTGGGATTTAGATAATAGTATATAATGTCTTCAAAGTTACTGTTTAAAATCACTTTTTATGGGGTGCCTGGGTGGCTCAGTTGGTTAAGCGACTGCTTTCGGCTCAGGTCATGATCCTGGAGACCCAGGATCAAGCCCCACATTGGGCTTCCTGCTCGACGGGAAGCCTGCTTCTCCCTCTCTCAGTCCCTCTGCTTGTGTTCCCTCTCTAGCTGTGTTTCACTCTGTCAAATAAATAAATAAATAATCTTAAAAAAATAAAATCACTTTTTATAACTACCCAAAAAGTCTGCTGGTTTTAAGTGGGATATAGAGATGAAAGGGCTCACCAAGTCCAAGCTGCTTTGCAGGCCACCTTACCCCTTGGTGCCTATGATCTAGTAGATCTGATGGAGCTTAGTGTACCTGGTAGATAAGAATGGTCTGTTGGAAAGCCCAATAAGAAAGTCACAACAGCTATTGATTTTCAAAGCAACTCCTGGTATGCTCATAAGCTCTTGTAGACACTGAACACCTAACCTTATGGGACACCAAATGACAATGTAACCTGAGCTGTCCATTATGAATTAGATGATATAATACTCATTGAGTCATACAAGTGGGTGAAGGAACTGACAAACCATTTTATAGTGAAAGTGCTTTATTTAGGAAATCAGCCTTCAGCTGTCTAAAAGGCATAATTAGATAAATGGAGGTCCTAGAATTCCATCTGTTGCAACAATGCCTTTCTCTGAACCAATATATATGGTCTCCTGGTGTGGAGGTGGAGTACCTAAAACCAACTGATGGAGAAGAACAGAATTCAGGCCTGCCAGGTGATTGGTTGGTATTATCTAGACACTGACTACTACTCAGTTACATCTCCACTTATGGGTGATTTCGAGTGATCTGATGAAGAAAAATCCTTGATCCTCAAGCAGTATAATTGTGCATTTCATATAGAGAGTGAAACACAATAATTAAAAATCTGAAAGCAAAAATTCCTTTCCAGTTGGAAATTTAAAGACTTTCATTAAATAGAAAATAGAAAATATAAACCAAAATTGAAGACTATATTAAAATTAATAATACTCTAATACTAAATATGAATTTGTGACAGAATTAAAACAATTACAACACATAGCATTTAATACTTATGTGAATAAAAGTTAGAAATTTAAATAAATTGAATATGAAACAAACAAACAAAAAAAACAGAAAAAGAAAATAAAGCAAAAGGAAGCAGGAAGGAAATACAAAGATAAAAGTAGAACTTAGGGAGTTCTCTTGTTTTTAAGCTGTCTTCTAAATTAATATGCTGGTTATTTGCATGGAACATAAAATATGCAAGTTACTGTCTGGCCTGATAAAGAAAAATAGGGGAAAACAAAATTACACAAATGACACATAAAACAAGAAGAAATATACTAAAACTAAGGAAGTTTTTAAACAGCCAAATTAAATTATTTTACACAGCTCTAGCAGATACATTTAAAAGCATAGGTAGGGTGGCTGTGTGGCTCAGATGGTTAAGCAACTGCCTTCAGCTCAGGTCATGATCCCGGAGTCCGGGGATCGAGTCCCGCATCAGGCTCCCTGCTTGGCAGGAGGTCTGCTTCTCCCTCTCTCATTCCCCCTGATTGTGTGCCCTCTCTGGCTATGTTTCTCTCTGTCAAATAAATAAAATCTTAAAAAAAAAAAAAGCATAGGTAAAATTGGTAATTTTTGGTAGTTTCCCAAGGAAATAAATTTACCATAATTGACACCAATAGAGACAGAAAAAAAATTTTTTTTAAAGATTTTATTTATTTATTTGACAGAGAGAAACAGAGCCAGAGGGGGAACACAAGCAGGGGGAGTGAGAGAGGGAGAGAGGGAGAAGTAGTCCTCCTGTGAGCAGCAGAGAGCCTGATGTGGGGCTCGATCCTGGGTCTCTGAGATCATGACCTGAGCTGAAGGCAATCGCTTAACCAACTGAGCCACCGAGGTGCCCCGAGACAGAACATTTTTTTTAAAGATTTTATTTATTTATTTGAGAGAGAGAGAGATCATAAGTAGGCCGAGAGGCAGGTAGAGAGAGGAGTAAGCAGGCTCCTCGCTGAGCAGAGAACCCAACGTAGGCCTCTGTCACAGGACCCTGAGATCATGACCTTAGCTGAAGGCAGAGGCTTTAACCCACTGAGCCACCCAGGCACCCGAGACAGAAATTTTAAGAAAATAAGAAGATTATTTAATTACTATGCACAAGTAAAAATACGAGACCCAGGTTGTTTTACAAGTAAATTTTACTAAATTTTTAAGTGCTATCATAATACAGTGCTGTGGCTTGTGGGACAAATGTGGCCTATTTCCTGTTATTGTAAGTAAGTTATTTTTGTTGTTGTTGTTGTTGTTGTTGTTGTTGTTGTTTGGGATTGTAAGGTCTGGAAAATGTAAAATATTTACTGTCTGTCCCTTTAGAGAAAAAGTTTACTGACCTCTGTTCTGAGTAATTTAAGAAATGAAAATATTATCATTGTTTTTATTTTATCTTACAACTAAGCCTGAAAAAAATTACAGAGAGGAAAACAGGAATTTATTGAATTTATTAATATCAATGAAAATGTCTTAAATAAAATTTCATGTAATACACAGTCTCCAAAATCATACTCAAAAACAAACACTGATATATGGTGTTTTATTCAAGGGTTGCAAGTATAGATACTATGAGAAAAATCTATCAATACAGTTTGTCATTAACAGGTCCAAGGGAGGAAAAATATTATCATTTCCATCAATGCTGAAAATGTCTTTGAATACAATTTAACATCCACAGTATTTCCACTTTTGTTAATGGAAAACTATCCTATTTCAGATAAGTCCTCCCACTGGGAGAACTATAAACTCTAGCCAAATAATTTTTGAAAATCTGTTTGAGGGCACCAGTGAGTGACCAAGGCAGCAATGATTTGTAAGCTCTTGATTCCACAGAAGGAAACCCAGAAAAACACTTGCCACAATTTTCCCTTCTAGGGATTTTGCTATTTCAAAAGAATGCTAAGATATTGAGCAACCAAACAAAATTATTGGCTGAGAGACTAAGCAGAGTTTTCTGCAGTTTTATGGGGGAAGAAGAGTAGTGTGGATGAGAAAAGGGCAAGCTAAAAATAAAAGTCTCTGATAATCACTCTAAGCTTTCAGTGTGGCTCAAAAGGGTTATACTCTACAAATAAGGTTGAACTGGAAATAAACTAGTCCTATAAATAGCTGAAAATTTTCTTAACATTATCTGAATCCTTTTTAGTATTGAGTTGATCTGCCTTAGTCTAGCTGACTGATTGATTGAATAGATAGATAGATAGATAAATAAATAAATAATTTATGGAAGAAGAAAGCATCACCCAGAGCCTTTATCATTACATTTCTCCCATACTTAACCTCTATACTGAAATAAAAATAACATCGTATATAAAATGATCAAAATGATCAGAATTCACCAGAAACCAAGAGAACACACTAAGTAGAGATAGACCAACAGGAGATTCAAATAGCAGTTACCAAATGTGGACTTATTAAAATAAGTGTGATTGAAATGTTTAATAAGTAATAATGGTAGAGGTTTCGGCAGAGAAATGAAAAGTATAACTGAAAACAAAATAACTGGTTATAAACAGAAGAAAAGAGAATTAGTGGCCTGGGAGTTAGATCAGAAGAAAATACCCAAATGAAAGCATGGTAAGCCAAAAGGATGAAGAGAATTTGGGACATAATGAAATGTGGAATATATATTAATTGCAGTCCCAGAGGAAGAGAAAAGAGAATATGACAGCAGCTTTATTTGAAGAATGAATGGATGATAATTTTTCAAACTGATGACAGATATAAAAAATATGCACTACAGACTCAAAGCAAGCTTAACAAAAAGTAAATTTCACCGATGCATATCAAAGACAAAGAGAATAATCTTAAAGCAGAGTGTAGAAAAAAAATAAGACTGACGACAGACCTCTTAACAGAAAAATGGGAAATGAGGACAATTGAGGGAGCATGTCAAGGTACTGACAGAAAAAAATCAGCTACAGAAAAAAAGCCTACACAGAATTCTGTGCTCTACAAAAACCCCTTAAAAAGCAGGTCATGAAATTATAGCAACCCAACATAATTTGCAATAATAAATAGCAAATCTGCTCCAACTAAAATACTTTAATTCTCTATGGGAATGAAAGAGATTATAAAAGAACAGAAATGTAGGAGGAATAAAGAACAATTATGTAAATCTAGGGAATATTTTATAAAAATAATAATTGCTTCTGGGAGTGTAATACATTGAAAAATAATATACATTTAAAAATAGGTCAAAAGTGGGGATAAAGTCTGTTGAATTAAAGTTCCAAGGTTAAAAAAACAAACAAAAAGAAATTTCCAAGTTCCAACTTGTGTTACTTCTAGCTTCCAAAAAGTAACACAAGTACTAATTTACATTATATTGATAAGTCATAAAAATACTTTATATTCATGTGGATAATACTAAAAGAATAATATATATATAATGGATAAGTTAATAGGGAACTAAGATTTAAAAAGTTATTAACCCAAAAGAAAACAACAATGGAAAACATAACATTAAACAGATGGGGCAAATATAAAATAAGTAGATAGATTTGCTTTAAAGTATGACAGCAATAATATTACATGTGAACAAATAGGCTAAAGATAGTAATTTTCAGATTGTGTTAAAATAACATGTTGTTACAAGAGACACATTTTAAACTTAAGGTTATAGAAAAGTTGAATGTAAAAGGATAGGAAAAGATATAGCATGTCTATCCTAAGCAAAAATAATCAAAAAAACTGTTGGTAGCTGTACTAATATCAGACAATACAGCCTTAGTTCAGGTTGCTATAACAAAAATACCAGACTGGATGGCTTGAACAACATTTATTTCTCATAGTTCTGAGGCTGGGAAGGGCAAGATGAAGGCATCAGCAGATCTGGTGTCTAGTGAGGGTCCATATTCTAGATCGGCATATTCTCAGTGTATCTTCACACAGTAAAAAGGTAAAAAGGGAAAGAGAGCTTTCTAGAGTCTCTTTCATAAGGGCCTTGCTTCTCCTCTTTAGGGTTCCACCTTTAAGATCAAATCACTTGCCAAAGTTCTACTTCCTAATACCACCACAAAGATAGGAAGCAAAAGTCAGGAAATAAATAAGTAATTAGTGAGGATAAAGAAAATTTGAACATGATAAACCAACATAATTGACATATATAGTACATTATACCAAATACCTGCATACCATACAATATTTTCTAGTGTACATGGTGTTTTTTACCAAAATTGTACGTTTATTGAGCCATAATTCCTCTTTGAACAAATTTCTTGGGATTATAATATTCAATATATTCTCTAATCTTTGGAGAATTTAGCAAGATTGTTAGTAAAATATAAATAGGAAATCTCCTAAATGCCTAGTTATTAACCACTACACTTCTGCATAACATATGTCAAAGAAGATAGAATATATTTTAAGTTAAATTACAATAGAACTATGATATGTCAAAACTTGTGGACTATAGCTAAAGCTGTGCCTAGAGGAAGTGTATAGCTTTTGTTAGGATTTTTTTTAAGTGAAGAAAAGCTGTAAATCAATGATCTTTATGTAAAAATAGAAAAATAGTGAATTAATCTCAAACTAGAAAGATAATAAAGACATGATGGTTAATTTTAAGTTCATGAGCTGAACTGTGGGGTGCTCAGAGATTTGTTCAAATATTATTCTGTTTGCTTCTGTGAGGATGTTCTGGATGAGATTAACATTTAAATAAGTAGACTGAGTAAAGTAGATTGCTCTCCCTAATGTGGGTGGGCCTCATCTAATCAGTTGCCTGAATAGGAGCAAAAGACTGACCTTCCTTTAAGTGAAGATTGGCTAACTTCTTTTAAACTGAGACATCATCTTTTTCCTGTTTCTGGCCTTGAACTGAAACATCAGCTTTTCCAGGATCTGGAGCTCAATGGCCTTCAGATTGGGATTGCCATTGATTCTTCTACTCCTCATGACTTTAGACTTAGACTAAAACTGTTGGTTTTTCTGGGTTTTCAGCTTGCCAGCTAGTCCTACAGATCCAGGGACTAGTCAACCTATGTAATCCCATGAGCCAACTTCTTATAATAAATTTCTTTCTATATAGATACATCCTATTGGTTCTATTTCTCTAGAGAACTCTAATACAAAATACAAGAACAAAAAGTAAAATAAATAAAAAAGAAAAATATAGTACATTAGCAGAAACAAAACAATTCTGTAAAAATACTAATAAAACTGGGGCGCCTGGGTGACTCAGTCACTTAAGTGTCCAACTCTTGGTTTCAGCTCAAGTCATGAACTCAGGGTCATGATATCAAGCCCTGCATTGGGCTCCATCCTCATTGGGGAGTCTACTTTCCTCCTTTTTCCCCTTCTGCCCCCCCCATGTATTCTCCTTCTCTCTCTCTCTCTCTTTTAAATAATAATAATCTTTTAAAAAATACTAATAAAACTGATGTATCTTTGGCAAGTCTGATCAAGAATCAAAGGAGACAAAAAGGAATACAACTGCTTTACATTCATCCCAGGAATACAAAATTGTTTTGACTTTTCAAAATCAGTGGATATATTCAGTGTACCGAATGAGAAAAATATGTAGCCAAGAATATTTTATCCAGCAAGGCTGTCATTCAGAATAGGAGACATAAAGAGTTTCCCAAACAAAAAATTGAGGAGTTTGTGAACACTAAACCAGCCCTGCAAGAAACATTAGAGGGTCTCTTTGAGTGAGGGAAAAAAAAGACCAAAAGCAACAAGGACTAGAAAGGAAGACAGAAAATCACTGGAAACACCAACTTTACAGGTAAAACAATGACACTAAATTCATATCTTTCAATAATCACTCTAAATGTAAATGGACTAAATGCTCTAAACAAAAGACATAGGGTATCAGAATGGATTTAAAAAAAAAATCTACCTATATGCTGCCTACAAGAGGTTCATTTTAGATTTAAAAACACCTGCAGATGGAAGGTGAGGGGATAGAGAACCATCAGTCATGTTAATGGATGTCAAAAGAAAGCTGGATTAGCCATACTTATATCAGACAAACTAGATTTTAAAACAAAAACTGTAACAAGAGATGAGGAAGGGCATTATATCATAAGGGGTATACCCATCAAGAAGATCTAACAACTGTAAATATTTATGTCCCCAACTTGGTAGCATCCAAATATATAAATCAATTAATAATAAGCATAAAGGATCTCACTGATAATACAGTAGTATTATAGACTTTAACACCCCACTTATATCAAAGGACAGGTCATCTTAAGCAGAAAATCAACAAGGAAACAATGCTTTGAATGACACATTTAACAATATATTCAGAACATTTCGTCCTAAAACAGCAGAATACACATTCTTTTTGAGTGCACACAGAACATTCTCCAGAATAGATCACCTAATAGGTCACAAATCTGGCCTTGACAAGTACAAAAAGATTGAGATCATACCATGTAGATTTTCAGACAACAACACTCAAACTTTAAGTCAACCAAAAGAAAATTTGGAAAGACCACAAATACATGAGGGTTAAAGAACATCCTACTACAGAACGAATGGGTTAACCAGGATATTTGAGATCAAATAAAAGAGT
The DNA here is from genome assembly GCA_004023965.1 of Spilogale gracilis. Classification (NCBI taxonomy): domain Eukaryota; kingdom Metazoa; phylum Chordata; class Mammalia; order Carnivora; family Mephitidae; genus Spilogale; species Spilogale gracilis. Next base: position 15,958 of record PITA01014062.1, on the reverse strand, counting down.
ACATGGAGAGTACATCTGGAAACAGATGAAAATGAAAACACAGCAGTCCAAAACCTTTGGGATGTAGCAAAGGCAGTCCTAAGAGGGAAGTATGTTGCAATATAAGACTACCTGAAGAAACCAGAAAAGTCTCAAATATATGACATAACCTTATACCTAAAGGAGCCAGAAAAGGAGCAGCAAATAAAGCCTAAATCCAGCAGACAAAGGAAAATAATAAAGATTAGAGCAGAGATAAATGCTATACAAACAAACAAAAAAATCAGAACATATCAACAAAACTAAGAGCTGGTTCTTCAAGTGAATCACCAATTACATAAACCCCTAGCCAGACTTATCAAAAAGAAAAGAGAAAGGATCCAAGTAAAATAACCAATGAAAAAAGAGAAATCACAGACAACACCACAGAAATACAAGAGAATATTATAAAAAAATTATATGCCAACAAGTTGGGTAATCTGGAAGAAATGGGTAAAGTCCTAGAAACCTACAAACTACCAAAACTGAAATAGGAAGAAGTAGAAAATTTGAACAGACTGATAAAAAGCAAAGAAATTCAATCAGTAATAATAATAAAAAAATCTCCCAACAAACAAGTTAGAATGAAAGAAATCATAAGAGACTCATAATACTAGAGAATAAACTGAGGTTTGATGGAGGGAGGTGGTGTGGGAGATAGGCTAGGTGGATGATGGCTATTAAGGAGGGCACTTGTAGGATGAGCACTGGGTATTGTATGTAAGTGATGAATCACTGAATTCTGTCCTGAAACATACTGCACTGTGTGCAATTTAAATTTAAATTTTATTTGAATGTAAATAATTTTTTAAAAACCAATGGAATTTTCCTATTAACAAATTTGGAGAAAAAAGTGTATAACAATAAAAAGAAAAGTATTTGACAAAAATCAATTTCCCTTGTCATAAAAATTTTCTGTTACACTAGATGAAAGGAACTTTGTTAATCTGAACTTTATTTATCCAAACTATGAAACTATGAAAATATCTTCTTTAATGATGAATTAATAAGTTACCTCCTGCATTCTGAAATAAGACAAAGATGTCTATCATACTCCTGTTTAACATTTACAGCCATTAACAATATTAGTTATTAAAAAAAGAAAAGGAATTGGAGCTTTGATATGCAGCTTATGGAAATCAAAAATGGTACAACCACTTTGGAAAACTGCTTGGCAGTATCTTTTAAAGTTAAACATACTGTTGCCCCATGAGTCAGTATATATCTGACAGAAATTCATATATATGTTCTCTAAAAGACATTACAAATTTGTTTATAGTAATGTTACTATATCACCTGTAAAATGAATAAATTGTGGTATTGTCATACTCAAAAATGAAATAGTACTGTAATAATAAAATTGAATGAATTACCACTATAAATATGTTTAGAAATAGGAGCAAGACAAAAAAGATTATGTAATATATAATCCCACTCATCTGAAATGCAAAAACAAATACCAATAACCTATAGTTAGAAGTCTGTAGTTACTTTTAGAAAAGAGGATAAAAAGAAGATGGGAATGTTGATTGGTTAAGGGTATGAAATAGAATTCTGAGTATCTTATTTTTTCTATTACTTGTTTTTCTATTATATTTTTTGACCCAGGTAGTAGTTTCACATGTATATTCAACCTCATAATTCATTAAAGACATCCATAATTTGTGTGCTTTTCTCTGCATATTCTTCAATAAAAATATTTATTAAAAAACTAAATACCTATTCCTGATAAAAGAGGTTTATTTAAAGTTTTTTTCTTCTTTTCATATGCTTTTATAAAATAATAAATTTCCCTCTTGATGAAGCTAAATCTGTATCCCACAGTTTTTACTATAAAGCTTTTTTTTGTTCAGTTCTGTTTCCTACTTTTCAGTATAATTTCTTCTTTGACCATAATTACTTAGAAGTATATTTTTTAGTTTCCAAAATATTTTTTTTAAGATTTTATTTATTTACTTGACAGAGAGAAACATAGCAAGAGAGGGAACACAAGCAGGGGGCATGATAGAGGGAGAAGCAGGCTTCCAGCTGATCAGGGAGCCTGATATGGGGCTTGATCCTGGGACTCCAGGATCATGACCTGAGCTGAAGGCAGACACTTAATGACTGAGCCACCCAGGCGCCCCCAAAATATTTTTGTTAATGACTTCAAGTTCTATTTCATAGTTGCTAGGAAATATAGTATCTGTGATTTTGATTTTGTGATATTTAATAATTAATGTAACACATATTTATCAGATACTTATTTTCTTCAGATACTGTTCCAGGTCCTGATATAGTAATCGGGAAGTCACCTTCCTTCTTTGCCTGCACAGTACTTAAATTCTACTGCGAGAGATAAATTTTAAAAATTATATATACATATTATATAAGAATATAAAATATAATTATGTAAAAATATATGTAATATATGTTTTTGATGCTCCTGTTTTTTTGTGGTCAGACATGATTGCAGAGTGATCTTATTTTTGTCTTGATCGTGGTCACAGAGTAACCCTGTCAGGTGTCTCCTAGAAATCAGGAGTTTCTTTTCTCTTTCTCAATTCTCTAAGTGATTCTAATATTTTTTCATACTTCCTATATCATAATGTGTAGTAATCTCAATAATGTATGATATTTTGAGGTTACATAGTTTATATTTTGTTGTTTACTGTGGTTATTGCTAGTAATGTTTTATAAACAAAACTTTTTCAGATGTTTCTGTAAAAATAATAGTATTTTAGAATATTATTTCTTTACATCTTAGGGTTCAAATTTTGAAAGATCATATTATTCATTGTCTTGCTAAGTGAGATTTTCCAAACTTTTTAAACCTACAAATCTCCTCTCTCTGAATTCCATAGGAATTGGTTTAATGATACATCATTTTCTCTAGTAAATAGAAAGAGTTGATTGGAAGTTAAAATGCATCTTATTGCACTATTTATGACATTATATAAAAAGTGTATTTTATTTTATTTTAACATATTTTTAAAGTTTACATCTAATTTTGACTTTTTGAATTTAGCAAGTCATTATTCCATTTAACTTAGTATGAAAAGAAGCTCAATATTTTGGTCAAATCAATTTTCAAATTTATTGTTTGTGATTTAATAATAAAACTTATTTTAGCCATTCTGACAGGTGTAAGGTGATATTTCATGCTTTTGATTTGCATTTCTCTGATGATTGGTGATGTTGACTATCTTATGTGTCTCTTGGCTATCCGTGTATCTTTTCTGGAAAAATATCTATTTAAGGTTTCTGCCCATTTTTAATCAGATTATTGTTTTGGGTGTTTTTTTTAGATTTTATTATTTGAGAGCAAGAGAGAGCACACAAGCAGGGGGCAGGAGCAAAAGGAGAGGGAGAAGCAGACTCCCCACTGGACAGGGAGCCTGACATGGGGCTTGATCCTAGAACCCTAAGATCATGACCTGAGCCAAAGGCAAACACTTAACCACTGAGCCACCCAGGTGTCCCTTAATCCAATTGTTTTTTGGGGTTGAGCTGTAAGTTCTTTATATATTTTGGATATTAACACCTTATAAGATATATTATTTGCAAATATCTTCCCCCATTCAGTGGGTTGCCTTTGAAAATTAGGAATATGATATGATTCAGTAATTCCACTACTGGGTATTTACCCAAAGAAAACAAAAACACTAATTCAAAAAGATATAGGCACCCCTATGTTTATTGCAATATTATTGACAATAGCCAAGATATTGAAGCAACTTAAATGTCCATCAACAGATTAAAGGGTAAGGAAGGTGTGGTTTAGATACACAATGGAACATTATGCAGTCATAGAAAAGGAGATTGTTTCATTTATGACAACGTGGATAGACATATTCCCAGATTAGGAAAGACAAATGTGATTTTACACAGATGTGTTATCTAAAAAAAACCAAATGAATAAACAAAAACCAGAATCTATAAGTACAGAGAACAAATTGATGGTTGCTAGAAGGGAGAGAGGTAGGAAATGGGCAAAATGGGTGATGGGGAGTGGGAGATATAGGCTTCCAGTTGTGGAATGAGTAAGTCCCAGGAATAAAAGGTGCATCATATGGAATGTGGTCAATGATACTCTAATAAAGTTGTATGGTGACCGATGGTGGCTACACTTGTGGTGAGCATAGAATAACAGAGAAGTTGAATCACTAATGTATACATCTGAAACTAATGTTAACATTCTGGATCAACCATACTCAAAAAGTTTTTTAGTTAAAAAATAAAGATAAAACATAGTAAAAATAAAATCTTTAAATATGTTAAAACTTCAAAAAATATACATTGATTTCATGTCTTGTCAACTGGAGTTTTTTAATTTCCTATTAAAACTAGCTCATTTATTTTTGTCAATTTTTGTGTTGTTACAAAATGTTGAGGTAAGTATTAGGCTTCAGGATGTTGTATAGGAGTAGCTTATAACCACCACTCCATTTACTTTTTTTTTTTTAATCCCCATACATTTTATTTATTTTTTTTAAGTTTTAAACATCAATTTTTATTTTATTTTGTTTTATTTCTTTTTAGGAGTAAATTTTTCTTTTTCTTTTATTTATTTTTTCTTTTTTAAAATTTTATATGTTTAGTTAACCAATGTTTGTTTTCTATTTTTACCACTAGTGTTTTGAATTATTGAAATATTTTCATGCACTATATAAGAATTTTCATCAGAGAAATACTACTGATGGATTTCAAGAAAATCATCTAAGGCAGATTCATGGGCAATATAATCATTATTTGAACACTAGTCTCTTTTTATCCTGTTTTTTTAAACTACTGATAAAGTAAATTCAACAAAATACAATTACAAATCATAACTCAGAATTATAATACAAATCATTAGCATGGTTAGCAGTATTTAACTGAGTGAGTCTTGAATATGACCATCTATTAATCATTATCTGTTCTCAAATACTTTTATTTTAAAATGAAACCCTGTATTTTGTTGTCTTATTTACTGATTTATAAATAGCCATTTTTAATTATGTGAATCTCTAGAATACCTTTATGAACTTCTGAGGGTTCAAAATCAACAGGTTTTGTTTTTTTTTAAAGATTTTATTTATTTATTTGACAGAGAGAAACACAGCTAGAGAGGGAACACAAGCAGGAGGATTGAGAGAGGGAGAAGCAGGCTTCCCGCTGAGCAGGGAGCCCGATGTGGGGCTCGATCCCGGGTCTCCAGGATCATGACCTGACCTGAAGGCAGTCGCTTAACCAACTGAGCCACCCAGGCACCCCCAACAGCTTTAAATACTGACATAAGTCAAAGAGAAAATAGGATTTGATATAAAGAAATTAGAAGCCAAATTTGTGGCCATATTTCTTAAGTGCATAGGACTGAATTGCATATACATTGGTTATTAAACTTACTGCATTTCATCTTTTATTTCATCTTCACTTTCTCTTTTCTCTTTTGTTCGAATTTTCTTATTTAGTTTTATGTTCATATGTACACGCGCACACACACACACACACACACACACACACAATTTCCTTAATTTCTCTTGGAAATTGGAAATGAGGACGATTTCATAAGTAGAGTTTATTGGCCTTCTTTTTTAAATGTAGGAAATCTATATTCCGGTTCTGGAAAAATTTGCATTCTAAATAAAATTGTATTATGTGATATGATTTCACTTTATTGTATTAACATTAAACTTTATTTGGAACAAGTTAAAATTAATGTTAGAATTTTTTAAATGATTATTCTAATGTTTTCCAGCTGCTGATAGGTTATGAAAATGGTACTGTAGTATTCTGGGACTTGAAATCTAAAAGAGCAGAGCTAAGAGTTTATTATGATGAGGTAAGTGATTTCTACTGAAATATTTGAAAAGAATATCATGACTTTGTGCCTGTTTTCTACTTGCAAGCTTTATATGTTACCAATATTTTTATCATTAGGTAACTGTTTGGGTCTGACCCAGTGTTTCATATTGCCTGTCGGCATTTACCCATGTTTCAACTCTGGGTTGCTCTCCTGAATGAGAATTCTGACTTGATTGACTACTTTTGAGCCCTTTTTGGCATCTTGATGTACACTGGTGCTTATTACCTATCCTTTTCTTCCGTTAGGTTACATGGTAATTATGTCTTGCCTCATTGTCCTTAAGATTTCTAAAGACATTATTCACACCTTCCTTAGAAAATTCTTTTTCTGTGGCAGAAAATTTAAGAGGTCAGTTTGAAAGACCTTCTTATATAATACTTGCCTTCTCAGAATAAATATTGATTTTGTAAATAGTAATACTTAATAATAGGGGTAAGATCTTAAAGTGAGTTTTATTGTACATAGTTGAGATTTGATTTGGTTTTTACTTAAGTTGTTCGAAGATTGATTCTAGGCCATTAAGGATTTCCCCCTTCAGAGAAAGTTAATGTGAAGATAGACGAGGGCAAAAAGTGGAAAAAAGTAATTGCCTCTTGCAGTTTTAGGAATAAAGGTGATCATGTAAGCTCTCAATTCAATTTTTAAAATGGTGGAGTAGGGAGAGATAGGAAGAAAATACAGGTAAATAAACATTATCTGATATTAAATGAGCAGAATGTAGAAGAATTTAAGGCAATACTGATATAAATAGGAAAAAATTTAAAGAACAACACATTTCTTTGTGTGCTACCTCCCATCCCCGCATACCAGTTGAATTTTTAAGTTTTGGTGCTTAAAGATATACGTCTTTGGAGATCTCATAAGTATACACACTTCCAATTCATTTCTTTTAATTTCTCTTTTTTTCTTTATTTTTTTCTTTCTTCTTTCCTCCCTCCCTCCCTCCCTCCCTCCCTTCCTTCCTTCCTTCCTTCCTTTCTTCCTCTCTTTTCTTTCTTTTTAAAGATTTTATTTATTTGACAGAGAGAAACACAGCTAGAGTGAGAACACAAGCAGGAGAAGTGAGAGAGGGAGAAGCGGGCTTCCCGCAGAGCAGGGAGCCCAATGCGGGGGTCAGTCCTAGGACTCTGGCATCATGACCTGAGCTGAAGGCAGCCACTTAATGACTGAGCCACCCAGGCACCCCTCCCCAATTCGTTTCTTAACAGTTCTGGGAAACTAAGATTTTATGGTTATATACAAGATACTTCTTGTAGTGACAAACAGTTCAGTGGTAAATGATATAGCAACTGGGTAATTTGGTCATGATTGTTGAAAAATACTCTGGCAGATGATGTCTTATAATTATGCTCTTTTTGATCAACTTCTAGGGCATCTTGAATCATAAGGAAAGAAGGTCCTTAGGGACTAAACTAGATTTTTCTTTTATTAAATACACAAAATACAAAGATGATATTAGATATTGCTTCCTCTCTTAAGACTAGTAGCTAGATAAGAGTACAAATATTATCTGAGTGTTTAGCCAATTGGAAATAGAGCAGGTCATCTAAAAAGGAAATCCAGAGGAAATGATAAATCAACTTTAGTAAATCAAAGTTTTTTTTATGACCTAAAACACTGTAAAAGGAAGACTTCTAACCTTAAAAGGTGAAAGTAATTTTGCAATGAAGTGTTTAAGTAAGCATTAGTGATGTTTAAGTAAGTAGAGTACTATACTATACCTACTTTATACCTAGAAATAATTTTAAATATTGACTTACATGCATATACATGTATATATGCCTATAATCTATTTACTTTGATGTATAATTATATATATCATTTTAATGAAGGTATTTATATATGTTATATTTTACTGCAAATGTTTAAAATGTTCCCAAGCACTTTACCTCTCATATTTAGAAATAATCTTAATACTATTATGAAGTGGGGCAATACAGTGATTGACATTATGGGTTTTGCAGTTAGATAAAGACTGACTTTGAATTGTGTGACCTGAGCATGTATATCAGTTTCTGTAGGCCCATTTCACCATATGCAAATTGGAAAAAATAATACCTCCTTTATAAAACTAATAGAATTAACACAAATACTTTGCGAAGGGTCTGGCACATAGTAAGCCCTCAGATGGTAGCTCTTGATGTAAATTATTATTTAAATTGGCAACTTGAAGTAGAAGTAAGCCTCTACCTTTTCAGAAATTGTTTTCTGATAACCTTACTTTTACTTTTATGTAGGTAATTTTTCAAAGGATCCTATATGATACAGGGAGGACATAGAATTTACAACAAAAAGTTCTAGGCTATAATGATATTAGGAAATGTACTGAACTTTATCTCAGGAAATAAGTATTTGTAATCTATAAGCCTATAGAGGATTGAAGCTGATGATAATATGATCTGGGTCAGAAAACTTATTAATGTTTCTTAAGTATTGTTGATATAATAATTTTATCTCAGAATATTTTTCCTTTGGAATATAGAATGCTATAATGTATCAACTTTTCCCTCCTCTACTTGTTTTTAATTGCTATTTCATTAGGCTATTCATTCAATTGATTGGCATCATGAGGGCAAACAATTCATGTGCAGCCATTCAGATGGTAGCTTGACCTTATGGAACCTGAAAAGCCCAAGTCGTCCTTTCCAGACCACAATTCCACATGGTAAGGTGTATGCTTTCAAAATAAATAAACTCTGGAGATAGAGTGCCTTCACTTGAAGTAGAACAGGTGGTATCAGTGTGTTTGGAAGAAAGCGATAGGATGTTTCTGATTCTAAATACCTTTATATTTTCTTCAAATCCCCACATTATACCCTCTCCCTGTTTATCCATTTTCCTATGTTTTGATACTTATATAGAGACCTTTCCAACCAAAAATTGGATAATGGATGAGTAATGTATCTGAAGCAGTCTTCAGGCTTATGGAGGTAGTGAGAATGGCATTATATAGATCGGACTTTCAGACCTATTTCCTATACTATTTTATAGTTTGTCATTTTTTAGATTCTCTCATTTATTTCCATTTCTACCATTTGATTCCACCAAATATGAGAACTATGGTTTTTGCTGTAGATTATATTTCTTATTATCTTCCTTATCAAAAGGAGGTATTTATTTTTTATGTTCTACCTGTCTACCTAACTGGAGAGAATAAAAAGTTCAAATGAATGAGTATCTTTTATTCCCAGATGACCATATTATTTCTGAAAATGTTAGTGGTGATCTGAGTTCCATATTTTCCTCATACCATTGCTTATTTGTAAGAACAGAGAGGTCAAACCCTAGCAGTTAATCAAACACATCCTATTTTATAGTTTCTGAGCATTTATTATAGTATCACATTTATAAAATTTTGTATTATGTTTTTTTATATTGGTGACCCATAAATCACAAGATGAAATTATTCCATCTTGTGTTCGTCTGCCCTTTTTTGTACCATGCCCTTTTCTGTTGCATGTTCCACCTTCAAATGATCACATTATTACAACATTTAACTTAGCAGCTTTAAAGATTACATTGCTTTTACACACTTAGTTCGAGATGCTTCATTTAAAGATTGATATCATGGAAACCTTGGATAGGTGTTTGCAATACATCCCACTCAGGTAGAATTATTTGTTTCTATATGATGATTTGTTTCTATTCTCCCCACCTCCATCCCATTCCTTATGCCTTTTATTTGTATGTGTATAATGTGATTTATTCATAAATTTTCTACTTCTATCCTTCTCAACAGTAATTTCTATATAAGTTCTTTTGGGCTTGATTGGATATTTGATACTTTCATATGTTTCATCATATCCATATTTATCAGTTTGGGTTGTTTTCTATACAGTTAATCCTTGAACAATATGGGGGATGGAGTACTGATCCTCATGCAGTTGAAAACATTTTAATTCCTTTAACTTTTAACTCCTCCAGAATTTATCTACAGTTATCTACAGAATTATCAACAGCCTATAGTTGACTAGAATCCTTACTGATAAACAATTAATTAACATATTTTGTATGTTATGTATCATATACTGTGTTTTACAAGTAGGTAAGTTAGAAAAAAGAAAATGTTAAGAAAATAATAGGAAGAACAACACATTTACAGTACTATACTCTATTTATTTATTAAAAAATCTATTCTTTTGATTAGTATTTTTGTATTCTTTGGCTAAATATCTAGTACTGTAACTGTTGGAGTGTAGGGTAGTTCTGTTTTTAATTTTTCAAGGAAACTCCATGTTGCTTTCCAGAGTAGCTTGTATACCTGAAACTAATATTACACTGCATGTTAACTAACTAGAATTTGAAGGAAAACTTAAAAAAGAACTATGTATAAATGGACCCACAGAGTTCAAACCTGTGCTTTTCAAGGGTCAACTCCAATTCTGTTTCCTGTTGAAAAAGAGAAAATTCTGTTCACAGGTTGTTGAAAACATCAGCATTTGTGTCCACAATATATAGAGCAAACTAAATTCCTACCACCTCACTATGATTTGAAGCAAATATCAGTGATTTTGACATACTCTTATGGTTCATTCTGTTACATTTCATTTCATCTATTTCTATTTTAGAAAATAAAAATTTCTCTAAGCAGTACTTTATCTGTACTATAAGTTTTGATAATAATTTTATTAAAATGTATAATTTTCATTAATAATAAATTTGAGGTATTTTCTCATTTCTATTATAATTTTCCTTTGACCTATGAGTTAGACATTTGTTTTCTAATTTCTAAAAATAAGTTTTGTTATAGATTTTTAAATGTAGTCAGAGAATGTGGCACAATACTAGTTCTACAAAATTTACTGTGATTTGCTTTAAATTAGACATACACAATTAATTACCATGAAGATTCAAGTATGCTTGGGAAGAATGTACATTTCCTGTTACACAAAGGTCAAACTTGAAATTGTGTTGTCTTTGTACTATAAATCTTTGCTTAGTTTTTATTGTTTCGTTTTTCAATTTCGAGAGAGGTAAGTTAAAATCTCCATTATTACAGATTTTTCCCTGTACTTTTTCATTTCTGCTTTATATAATTTATAAATCAAATAGGTCAAGGTGGTGGATAGCATTAATTAATTCCTCTGATTTTACTGATATTTTACTAGTGCTTTCAATTTCTGAGAGTGGTATTAAAATTTCCTAATAATTATAGAATTATCTACTTTTCACTTTTTTCTGCCCTTTTCGTTTCATGTATTTTGGGGATTTGTTAGGCATCCATTAGGTTTTCCATAAAGAGTGTATAGTCAGGTCTTCCTTATTCAGTTTTATAACATTTAGTTGGAGTGTTCAGACTCTTAATATTAAATGTAATTACTGACGGAATTGGATTTTAAGAATACCAAGTTACTATTTGTTTTGTTGGTACGATTTTTTTTGTTGTTGTTGTTCCCTTTTTCTCCCCTTTTGCCTTCTGGATTATTTGAAAGTTTTTATTAGAATTTCATTTTAATTTCCATGTAGGCCTTTTATCTTCAGACCTTTTGTTTCTGGTCAGTTACCCTAACCCACTTCCCTAACTTTTCACAGTCTATTAGAGTTAGCATTGTAGCACTTCACAAAATAATGTAGAAGCTTCACCATCATATATATTTATTTACTTTTATTTACTTTTGCAATAGTTATATGTATAATTTCTAAATACATTGTTATAATTTTTGCTTTAGTCTTATTATTTTTAATAAGTACTCTTATTATTTTTAATTGGAAAGAATATGTTCTTTTGTATTTTCTCTTATTTATAATTTAATATAATTTTATATTTATGAATTTTTATCATTTCATTTGTTCTTGAAGATATAGGAACATCATTTAGCATTTTACTTAGCTTTCCTTAAAAATCCCCCTTTTTGCTTTTATTCATTAGGGACATTTTTGCTGGATGTAGATTTCTGGGTTCATAGTTTGTATGTGTGTATGTTGTTTTTAAGGTGTTGCACACTTTAAAAATACTACACCTTTTTCTGGTTTACAGAATTTCTGAGAAATGTGTGTTTTGACTTTTGTTTCGCCTGTAAATAATGTGTCATTCTACCCTGGTTAGTTTCAAAATTTTTGTGACTTTTATTTCCAACAATTTGACTATGATATGCCTAGTTTATTTTCTTCAAGTTCCTTCTGTTTAGGGTTCTGTTGAGCTACAGAGCTTCTTATATTTAGAAATTTGTAACATTTCATAAAATTGGGGAAATTTTCAGCCTTTTATTTTTTCAAATATGTTTTTCTGCTCCAACCTCTCTCTACCTCTCTTTTGGGATGCCAGTTACGTGTCTGGTAGAATTTTTGGTATTGTCTCACATGTTTCTGAGTCTCTTTTTTGTTGTTGTTCTCAATCATTTTTTTTCACTGAATATCAAATTGGATAATTCCTATTGATCTATCATCAATTTAACTGCTCTTTTCCTCTGTAATTTTCATTTGGCTATTAAAACCTTAAGTTTTTATTTTAGATATTTATTCCACTTGCTATCTTTTTATATTTTCTATTTTTCTGCTGAGATTTCCTCTTTTCAGTCATTATGAGTCCTTTACTTTCCTCTCCTTCCTGGACCTTTCCCTTTTCCTCTCTCTTCCCCTTTCCCTTTCCTTTTCCACATTGAGCTTAGTTATAATCACTGCTTTAAATCTTTGTTTGATGATACAAAATCTGCGTCCCGTGGAAGTTGGCCTCTGCTCATAAGAATGGCTCACATTTTCCTGCTTCTTTACAGATCTAATTGGAAGTGTATAATGACAGATCTAATTGGAAGTGTATAATGCATATTATAGATATTATGTTGTGTATACCACAGAATATACTTTTGTTACTGCATTCCTCTCTAACCATGTGTCTCCTAAACTGGGAAACCATACCTATATTCATTATTTTTCTACAAATTAATATTTTCTATACTACAAAAGTAAGCTGTGTCTGAAGATTATTGAATAGTAGTAGCAAAAGAGGGAGGGTGGCCACAGACAAGTTTACTTAATACCTACTTCACTTGTGATTAGCACCGTGGTGACATTGCTCTTGTAGTTGGTTTTCACTAGTATTGCAGACATTATTTTTTTTCACAGTAAATTTTAATGGTTTCAAATACTCATTCTTCAGTTATAATACCCTCAGCTAAACCCACATACACACACACACATGCAATCTACACACATGATCTTAAGCCAAATCCCATGTAACACTTAATTAGTGACATTGTTACTCAGAAACAGAACAGAGATATCAACAATTGTCACTGTTATTTAACATTTTCCTGAAAATATTACATAATGTATTTAGACTTGAAAAAGAAATATGATATTTAAAATTTTAGAGAATTCAAAATTATTAGTTTTTGATAATGTAATTGCACAGCTAAAAAATAAAAAATAAGAATTCTATTAAGTATAACATAAGAACTCTGTGTACAAAACAAAATATGAAAGGTGGATAAAACCATTTTAAAAAATAATATCCACAAAAGTACCTGGAAGTAAACCTTAAAATAATAGTGTCCTAAATAACAGTGTCTGCTAAAGGACATAAAGAGGACTGAATAATGAAAAAATACCCTATGTATGCATGAGCAGATTCATTATTATAGAGATGTTAGCTCCCTATATATTAATACAAAATTCAATTTGTTCCCTAGAAAAATAGCAGGTTTCAAAAATTAGACAAGCTTATGTGTATGGAAAATAAAATGAAAATTGGAAAAAAATATTTGAGCAAGGAGTAATGGTTAATTACAGGCAGTTTGGAAGGTTAGATGCCCTAAGCAATTTTTGCTGAAATAAATATTTACTAAAATGAAATAAATTTATTTTTTAATATGTCATTAAGCTAACAACAATAAAAGCAAGGTAAACTTTAAGATCCAAAAATCATTGTTAAACTAGAAATACTGAGATAAATAGTAAAGACAGAATTTGTATTTTTAAAAAGATATTGTTTATTTATTTGAAAGAAAGAGGGTGAGGGAGCATGAGCTGTGGGAGGCACAGAGGGAGAGGGGGAAGAAGATGCCCTACTGAACATGGGGCCCGATACAGGCCTCCAGTGTAGGACCCTGAGGTCATGACCTGAGCTGTAGTCAGATGCTTAACTGATGGAGCCACAGAGGCACCCCTTGTCTGCAGTTTTATGCTACACTTCAGAGAACTTAAACTTCTATTAAAAAATACAAATTTATTGAAATATAATTCTCAATTCACTAAAGTGTATAATTCAGCGGTTTTAGTATATTCAGTTATGCAACAATCAACACAATCTAATTTTTGTCATCCCCAAATGAAACACCATACTCATTAATAGTCATCCCATCCCTACTCCTCCAGCATAGCAAGTCTAAGTATTTCTATTAACTAGTGAATAATATTCTAATTGTGTAGATATACTACTTTTCTTTATCTACTCATCACTTGATGGACATTTAGGTTTCCATATTTTGACTATTCTGAATAATTCTGTGCATGTTTATGTACAGCCTTTGTGCTAGCATATATATTTTCATTTCTCTTTGGTATATATCAAAGAATAGAATTATTGGATAATGTGAAAATTCATATTTAACATTTTAGGAACTGCCAAATTATATTCCAGAGTCCTCAGGCTTTTACATACTCACCAGCAATATTAGGTTTCCAACTTGTCCTCATCTTTATCAACATTTGTTAATATCTATCTTTTATTATAGCCATCCTACTAGAAATGTAATAATATATCGTTGTAGTTTTGATTGGCATTTCCCTAACGAATAAAGATATTGAATATTTGTTCATGTGCTTATTATTTTCATTTCTAATATTATTTCGAGAAACATTGAGTTCCTTTGCCCATTTACAAATTGGGCTTTTTAGCAGATTATAATTATGGTGTTGTAGCAGTCGATTATACAGTCAACCCTTGAACACAGGATTTGGGGTGCTTACCCTCTGTGTTAAATCACTTTTTTAAATTGACGTATAATTAACACATAATATTATAATTATAGTAGTTTTAGGTGTACAGCATAGAGATTCAACAATTGTATATGTAATGCAGTGCTTACCACAATAAGTGAAGCTACCATCCAACAGCATCCAAAGTTATTACAATGTTAGTGACTATATTCTCTGTGTTATACTTTTCACCTTCAGAATATATTTATTTTATAACTGGAAGTTTGTACCTTTTAATCTTTTTCTATCTATTTCACCCATCCCTCGCCCATCTCCACTGTGGTTACCATCAGTTCTCTGTATTTCAATCTGGGTTTTTATATGTTTGTTCATTTCCTTCATTTTTTACATTCTATAAGTAAGTGAAGTCATATGATATTTGTGTTTCTCTAACTTATTTCATTCAGCATAATACTGCTAGGTCTGTCCACATTGTCACAAATGGCAAGATATGATTTTTTATGGTTGAGCAATATTCCATTGTATGTGTATGTGTATATATATGTGTGTGTGTGTGTGTGTATGTGTGTGTATGTGTGTGTACACACATCTTTTTTTTTTCAGTGTGCTTTCTGATTTATTTGTAAGAGTAAACTGCAGCCTACCCAAATAATACTAATATGTTTCAAAGATAAACATGAATTGTGTTTCATTTGTATTCAAAGGATATTTCTTATCTATGAAATTCTGTAGGTTTTTTTTTCCTTTTTTTTTTATTGTTACTAAAATTTTTTTTTCCAGTGTTCCAAGATTCATTCCCCATTCCCCACACCCAGTGCTCCACGATTTAGGTGTCCCCAGTACCCACCACCAGGCTCTTCCATCCCTCCACCCCCCTCCCTCCAAGTCCCTCAGTTTGTTTTTGTGTCCAAAGTCTCTAATTTTCGTTTCCCTCCCTAGATTACCCTAGTTCCCATTTACTTTCCTTCTCCCACTGTCCTCCAGTTTACCCCTCATGCACCGCAAATAAGTGAAACCATGCGATACTTGACTTTTTATTCTTGGCTTATTTCACTCAGCATAATCTCTTCCAGTCCGGTCCATGTTGCTACAAAAGTTGGATATTCATCCTTTCTGATGGAGGCATAGTATTCCATTGTATATATGTACCACATCTTCTTTATCCATTCATCTGTTGATGGGCACCTTGGCTCTTTCCACAGTTTGGCGATTGTGGCCATTGCTGCGATGAACATT